>JAVHNF010037034.1:2975-16190 GCA_034783455.1 Micropsitta finschii
AAAACCCACAAAAAAAACCCCAGAAACACAAAACCAAAACGACCGCCACCAACAAAAAACAACCACCGAAAAGAAAATAAAAAAAAAAAAAAAAAAAAAAAAAAAGTCGAAAGGAAACCCCGAACGAACCAACCGAACGAAACAAAACGAATTAAAAAAAAAATAAAATAAAATACATAAATAAGTAAAAAAAAAAGAAAAAAGAGCAAGACTTCCTTTCACATTACAAACTTAAGGAAGAATCTACTTCACTGATACACATTTCCTTGCAACTTGTTCTATTTAATATAAACATTCATATTTCATAGATAATTGTATTGGCAAAACAGAATAAAAATGTCTTGAAGGGAAGACAAGTGCATCTACGCATGTAGACCTACAGACAAGAGGGGAGTATTTAAATCACAATGATTAAGAAGGCTGTATTAAATCCCACAGGTAGCTGTGAAGTTGCCATTCAAGGCTAAATGTAATGTCTACTGGGACTACCCTAAACCTCAGAAGGAAATCCTGCACACCTCTGCCTGCTCCATTAGTTCACCCACGACTCTTGGGAGGCTACAAGGGTGCACTGGGAGAGATGATTATTTCCTGGTGCCTTAACTAAAAAGACAAGTGAACAAAATGATTTATTAAATAGCCCTTTGGAGAATACAGTCAGCAACAGGTAGCTAATGGAGAAGGTCACAAGCTTTCTCATACTTTTGTAATAGCAAACACCTTAAAACAGAGCATCTCATCAAGACATTCCACTACCACACTCCTCAAAAGGCAGGTAATTTTGCCTCCTAGATGTCAAAACGGTACCTCACTGTACTGCTGTTTCAAAGTAAGCAAAAATAAGTTGCTTCAAAAGTAAGTTGCTTGTAAGTTTCAAAGGAAATCATGACAAGATGTAAACAAGTAGTTCTACTGTATGTTTACATCAGATACAGCTGTAGAAATATCAACTAAAAGCTGGTGTAGCTACACTTGCACTGTATCGTAAATACTCTTGTGCTTACTAGGAACTCAAAATTCAACTGTCAAAGTAAAATGGAGGGTGTATTATTTTCAACATCAGCATTCAAGTCTCATTTAAAATAAAAACCACTGATCAGTGAAAATTCTTTCATTTCAGCTTAAGAGCTTTGAATGACCAAGACTAAGCTGTACAACTTCTTTATCTCAGCTCTTCATCAGAGATAGGACTTGGGCAACCCCAATATACAAACACATGATATATCTAAAAATAAAGATGAATTTGCCTGCTGGATTATACTTCAAAGCATGCCTGCCTTGATCTAGCAGACACTGAAGACACTCAGGAAGGATGCTTACAAAACTGGAACAAGAATAGGGGTTTTCATTAAAAAAACCCCAACCCCTCTGAACCCCACAAACCTGCTCCCTGAGCCCAAGAGAAAAGAAAGGACACATCCTCACTCATACTGAACCTATCCCACAGAGACTGTAACAACACAGGAAGCCCAGCAACCTAAGAAATAGGAACAAGAAACAGCACTTAGATTTAGATTGCTGGAAGGAATGGAGAGAGGCATAGCATTTATTAACAATGAATTATATCTTATGGGACAAACACACTAGGTTTTAACATTAAGAAACTGAAAAAACTCCCCAGCTGGAATGACTGACAACAGGTAAAATGTAATTAAGTAAGCAGAATCTTCAGAGATTGCAATCATGTGAAGGTATAGTTTTAATACCAAACAGGTAACCTTCCATGAGCTTATGATGATAGAAAGTATTCTGTTCACATACAGAATAATTCAAGCATCCATCAGGACAAATTAATAAACACTTTTTTTACTGGGAAAACCAGCGTACTGCCCAGTCTGCCCATCCAAAATAAAAGAGACAAGGAGAAATCCAAGGAGGTACTGTAGAAGCAAATTCTTCACATGGTACCAATTCCGTGACACTGGCTAGAGAAGAGGTAATCACTCTGCAGGTCTCATTCTTGAGAAGAGTGGGGGAAAACCTTGTACACTCAATTTTTTTTCAGAAAGGAAAGAAGTGTGGACTATAGACATATATTTAATATTTTCCATACAGAGTTACATTTTTAAATTTATAAAGCTTTTGGGGGGGGTATTTAATATAGTTTATGATGTTAAATAGAATTATATATTTGCTTATACTAGTAGATGTTTGCTTGAGGTAAGAAAATGGAGAAAAACATACCACTTCCACTTTTAACTCATGAACGTGCAGAGTAAAAATATTTCAAACAGTATTTGGACTGAATTTAGGAAGAGGAGGGCTTTTTTTAGCTGTTTTCTCTCAGTCTCACTCTCAGAGCGTCATCCAACCAAACTTAACAGAGATTTGCTGCTGCAGAGATTAATTTCCAGAAATGAAAATCAGAGGCTGAGTAGAAGACAGATCAAAATTAACACTCTAATGAGCAAAAGCAGGAACGGTTTTCGTAGATCCACAGCAGCCACAATGCAAGCTACTGTTGTCCAGGTAACAGGGTAAGCAGAAAAAAAGAAGATAAAGGACAGGAGTATCCAGGAGCATTTAGGGATCAGTGCTGCAGGGCACATGGGGGGCATGGACTAGAATGAGGACTGCACTGGCTGGAAGAAACAGGAGATGCTTGGAAAGCTACAGGTCTTACATGGAGGAACTGCAGAGGCTATATGGGACTGTGAGGGAATATTGTGGAAGAAAGTTGGGAGATGTAGAACAAGTTACAGAAATCAGCCTTCATTAGTTCAGCTACCCACATAAGAGTTTGTTTTCTGTTTTGAGAAAGTATAAGGAAAGTTGCAAATTTTGTAAAATAGGGTTTATTTTCATTTGTTAGTTTTTAACAAAACCCCACATCTACCATCAAAAGTCAAAATCCTCCCAGAACCATTTGCAATGTTTTCCGTAGTTAAGTCTTAAGATCTCTTCTGTCTTTTGCTTCTCAGGTTACATCACTCATGCTTATTCTACTATTCATAGTTACTGCCCTCCAAGCTCTCTGCAACTCTACTAGGTGGATAGCTGCCTATGCATACTTAAAAAGCTTTTGTGAAATTTAAACCTCAAAACAAATACAACTACTGCCATATTTTTCAGCAGTCCCTTTACATGCCAAATCATGTCTGCAACACATGCAAATTTATCTAAAGGGACAAGTTTACTACTGGGGGTTTTGTTGTTTTTTCAAATCAGAAAACTGAAATATTTAACTGACAGCAAAAACGTCAAGTTGCAAGGAACAGTAATTCAGAGGACAGAAGCTCTCAACGTGAAACGTCAAACTGGTAGTTTAAATACTGCCTTACTAGAAGATTCCAACATTTCCCATCAACCAGTATAAGCAGACAAGAGGCACGCTCTGTGATGAGCAACACCTTGTTTCCCATGCAGTTATGAAAATAAAGGAATTTTCACAGTCAATTCTCACTGTCTTTTTTTTTACCTAAGCAAGAGTTCCTTGCAAAGTCAAGCACTCAGAACAAGCAGCTGAAAACAAAGCGTATGTCAAAACGTAAGTCCATGCTTTCTCTCAATACTGTGTTGTCATCTCTCCATTTATGGCTAGCCTGAGCCTACCACAAGCATCTAAACACAGATAGAACTAACCAGCTTTTTAAACTTTTAGAGTCCTCCATGTATCACTTTTCTGTAATGCATTCAAGAACCTAAATAACATCATTTTGCACCCTGGAAAAACCTCACTTCCCTTGCACATGGAAATATTTTACTGGCCTGATTTCAGAATGCCTCTGAGCAAGGTAAAGGAGTTATTCCACTGACTATCAGAATATTCAGTACCATGGTGTGTTAACACTCTTTGCCAAGTAAGGACCAGTATAGGTACTACAAACTATAGAAATTTGTTAAAAATTCATCTTCTAGTATTTAAAACCACACCTGAGTAGTAGATCTAAGTGCAAAATATTTGCCCATATTCCAAATGGATACTGTCTCATGCCTTCCGGCAAGATACCACAAGAAACTTGAAAAACCCTACAACTGGAAACTTTCATTTTTTCCCTTTATAACATACTGAAACATTAATGCTGCTTCACTGAGTTCTAGTTTACTTTTTCACAGAATGAAATTTTCCGCTTTGAAGAAATAAAAGTATTTCCAAAGAAAAAGATAATTCCAAGCACATAAATGCAACATTAAACATCCTAACAATTACGGAATTTCTTGTTTACCTCCTGTTTCTTTCAGGCTGATGGAAGTTATATTTAACATGCATAAACATTTTTGCATAAGCTTTTACAAGCTATATGCAGTATCCAGTTCTTAATCATAGTATTTATTGGCTGCCGGTATATTCTCGTCTTTTGACAAAACTCAATTACACAACTGTGTCAGATCTTAGGACAAGACCTAAAATAGACTGAAATGCATATCCTGCTCCCCTCTCCACCTACACCTTTGCTTTATGTTCTACAGCACCAATTTTGACCAAAACCCGTAATGAGTTGTTCAACTGCAATGGAACTTTTCGTAGTCTTGAACAGGCAGGTACACACGAATTTTCCAGCACAGTTAACACCTCGTCCATGTCCTGGCAGAGGACCTGAGGAAAAAAATAGTGCTGCTCCAATCTGCAGAAGTCTCTTGATACACCTTGTGATGCAAAGAACAAACGAACGGGTGGGGGGAGGAACTCACAACCCCAGCTCTCTCCCCTGCAATTCTCAATGTTACTGGAACACCAGCAAAAAATTATTTTGTTGGCAGTTGAGTAAAATTCAATAAAGTCAGTTTGTTTCTTGGCAAGGAACTGATGCGAGCATTCTGGAAACATGGTATTGGTACACAAATCTAAAGGAACTGTAAAAACAGAGTAATAACATTTCTGGGTCCAAACTAATATTAGCCATTAGGAGGGAATTAATTAAAAGACTGTGATAACTATTGTAATTTTTTCTCATTTGTAACATTAACTTCCCTTCCATAAAATCACATACATAAAAAGTGAGAAAACAAAACACAGTATCCAGGAGCAGAAGAGTAAAGTTACTGAGTCAGAAGAGATTGACACTGACCAATGTGACCAGATACCATCATTTCCTGGTTTCTGTGAAATAATAGTGGTACTTAAGTTCAGCTTTTGGGGGATGAGACATACAGAAGGATTAGAAAGCATCAGTGACTACTTTTCCTTTCTCATAAATTACTAAATATACGTAAGAAAAGAGAGAAAGTTCCAAACCTTTAAGAGGGCAACTTGGCTTTAACTTCATCACAAAGAGAAAACATATTTTTTAAATACAAGAGAAATGTGAATATATTTGTCATCTACATCTTGAAAACAAAGCTGTTTAGTTCTGCTTCTGTCATTATCATTAATAAATTTGATAAATATACAAACTCCTATTCAACAACATACTAGTTTAAGAGTCATTGTCATTGGGAAACTGAGGCTGAAAAGCGTTATCTACAATCCCCTATAAACTCAAGACTTCCTGAATCATAAATACTATCCAACTTAGTAATCACAAAGGCACATTCCCCTTATTTGTCAATCTTATAAATGGATTTCATAAGCCACATTTCAACAATTTATTTCTAACTAAATACTTCTGCTTGTCCCAGTTTTCCCCATGACACTTACTGCCTCTTGCCCTTGCCAATGTCCCACTTTCTAAACTCGTGCATGACAACGCTGCTCTCCTTAGGGCCTGTCAGCCAAACCCACAGTGATCACAGAGAGGAAAGATGACTTGAAAGAGTCAGTGAAAGGCCGTCACCTTAAAAGCAAAGAATTCCAGCCTCAAGATTTAAGACAGAAGACGTTTTTTTCCCTCTTCAACTTGAACTGTACGCTTACATTAATTCTTGCAATTATATTTCTTACTCCTGTCCTCCCTTTCCCATTTTTAATCCTTTCATAAAGATTGGCATCTGAACTTCTGCTGTCAAAAAGAGAAGGTTTTAACTCCACTTTATCAGTGGATGCACACAAAATGCAATAGGCAACAGCAGAGATCTACTCTGGAATAGCCTCCTGAAAAGACAGTGTTAAGGAGGGAGGGAAAGAAAGGAAGGGAAGTAACAGGCTTCCTGCTATTACAAGCCACATTTAAACCCCTTCTACATCACAAGGGGCTCTGTTGTTGGCAGTAATGCAGAGCAGAAAATTTGGTTGATATGGAGTCTTCATAATGCTTAAAAGGCAGCTTCTCCTTTTTATGAGATGAGGAACAGTGGAAGAGCAGCACTGCAGGGAAGCCACATTCCCATTACTTATGAAATTACTGTAGGAAGATGTCAGTTGATAGCACGGCCAACTGAAGCCATCCTGTGAAGTGGGCTATGCTTTTCCAAAAACATCCAGAAAAAAACTGTGTTGTAGAACATGCCTTGCTTCTCCAGTGCTCTACTCTGCTCACCAATGCCACAGTGCTGTTACTTCCCACACGCCACCTTCACAACAGGAACAATAAAACCCAACCATACATTTCTAACTCAACTACAGATTATAAAAGTAACACTGAAAAATGTTTAAACAGTCTTTACTGTAGTTAACTTGCCTAGAACTTTAACCACCTTCACATTCACCTCAGCATTGGCAACTATTAAGCACATTAATTACCTGGAACACCTGATTCCATACAGTTCCTCAAATAATTAATTAGCTAAAGTGATCAGGGATTGGAGTCCCAGAGGAAATTCTTCTAGTTTTGTAGAACTACATAGATTTTACCTTGTTAAATGCTACAACAATTCACTTACATATAACAACTCTCCCTTCATCTACTTAGGGGCAGAACCCTAAAACCAAAACAAATAAACCCCCCTCACAAGGAAACCAGTGCCCTTGGCCCTGGATATCCTCTTTAGTCACTAGAAACTCAGAAGAGTATCTGAGTAGCACTAAAAAATTTTTCATTCTCTTGTTTGCAGCACATTAGACATATTTCATAACATGTATCCTCCTCCTGCTTCAAACATCAATTATCACAGGGCAACCAAATCAAAGGTGAACAAGTTTGTGACAGGACTTTAAACTGGATTTTTTTCAAGCCACATGAATAAGCTGCAGCAACAGAGTAATTCAAAACTACAGTCATGTATGTGGACACTAACATTAAAAACCATCTTTTCATCTCCAGCATACTACAGTTTTCAAAACCTCTCTGCTGTTATTCATCACATCAGCTGTGGTGCTGTATGCAAACACGTTTATGTTATACAACTGATAAGAACATCACGAAACATAATACTTTACTTTTCCTACCCTTAAAAAAAAATCCTTTCCAAAACCCTTCCATGCTCTCTCTCTCGTTAGCTGAATCCCATTTTTCCACAAGGTAAGTAAGGCAAAAGGGAATGAGGTGGGCAAAAAGGACAGCAGGAAAAGCAGGATAGTGTGGGGAAGCAGTTAATTACTTTGAAGAAAATACAAGTCGCTTAAGTACTAACGTGTAACTCTCAAGAATTTCAAAACACTGAAAAGCAACCTTCTGTGCTTGTAAAGCATATGTTCTGATTTACTGTTTATTTTTGGCAACAAAACCCTAAAACTAGATGCATTATAACTTACTTCTTGTACTTTTTATATATACCATTTTTTAATTTGATTTTTATGTACCTGAATGTTCCAATACATACTACACACAAAAGGACAAGCACAGAAGACTGAACACAAGACGAGATGCCATGGGGGGGACAGACGATGCTTCCTGAGCTGCATGCAGCTCCTCCATAACTCAGCCATGGCTCCCACACCAGGGTATGCTATGTGATTGGCAGCAGGGCTGCTAGGTAATCCAAACCCCTTGCTATGAGAAGGCAGAAGCCAGCAGAGGCTCCTGAGGCCACATTTGCCATGTGCCCTGGAATCCCACTGCACGCTCAGCTCAGCTCAGCTCCATCCTACAACACAGAAGTGAGATACTCGAGGAACAGATCCCAGAGCATGTCCCAGTCCATCCCGAGCTCTGCAGGCTTTGTACAGTGGGTCTCTGGACTCCCAGTTCTGCACAAATTTGGGTATGCAGCTTGAAGGGTTGAGCAGCTTATCTAACCATGAAATACACAACTCATTACACAGCAGCAGCACCTATTTAAGAGCATCGGTGTGCTTAGAAAATTACAACTGCGTTGGTTGAAAGAACTGATACTTCTAAAGGTGACAGGGATACCTGACTTCCGCTTTCATTGATGAACTTTTTACTTAGCACCTGATGTTCAGAAATGCTACACCAAAGTCAACTCATGTAAATCTTTGAAGTCACACAAGTCTTTTAAGATATCTTAGTAACCAGAGCAGCCAAAATAACAGAGACAACTCAGCAGTAAGAGGACACAGGACTGGGCACTTATGAAAAACAGATTTGTCTAGGATAAAGAACATATTCCTTATACTGAGGAGTTAAAACCACGTAGCACAGGATGCAATTTGTTAGAAATCAGTCTGAAGTTTCTTTCAAAAGACTGTGTACCTTATCCTAAACTAGCATTTGGGGATTAGGAAGAAGCACTTCCAGGCTCCTTGACTAAATTTCTAGCTCAGACATTCTGACAAAAGAATTAACTGCTGAAAGCCTGACTGCGAAAGCTTCATCTTCCCAAAAAGTCAGGATTCACAAAATAGATGATACTACTACAAAGCAGAGGATGCCAATACAAAAATATTATGATTGAAAACAAGACAAAACCAGTAATATGATTTTTAAAAAATAAACACAGAGAATAAGTTCTGAAATTCCAATACCTTAATTCAATTAGAATTAATTTAGCAGGTTCTGGGATACACACACACAGACGCCTGCATGTGTAAACTTAATGTGCCAAAGAACCTCTTTCTCCTCCCTTAGCAAGGTTAGCTGAAAAGTTAACAAACACAAATCTTTCTTAGACAAAAATAAAGAAAAAAAAAAATCATTTTCCCTATCCTAATATCATTCCCCTCCTCACAATAACCAAATAATTAAACAGATTTTAACTGTAATAAGAAACGCTTTTGGAAACATAATTTAATACCAGCATCTGGACGAGCAAACACAACAGAAAAAAAACCCTGACCTATTACCCCCAAAATTCATAGTACAGTCTCATTTTGTGAGGAGGCAGAAATAAAAGCCTTACGTGCTCTAAATAAAGAAAAATGTGTTCATTTTGTACACTAACAGGAGGTATGTTCACAGCAGTATGAATCAATGTGCTATAGCAGAGGTAAATCAGTGTCAGCCATGTTGTGAAAGAAACTGCAGTTAAAAAAACCAACAAACCCACAAAACTTAAGCCTTCATCAAATCAGCTATGCCTTGATATATACCATTTTATAGCATTAGCTCTCACTTATTATTGGTGTGTGACTTCAAGTTAATACCTACTAATCTCATCTAAAAATACACATCCAAATTCTAGAGACCGTGAAACAATAGCAAGGATACAGCAAGATACAAAACAGCAGCAGTAACTACTGTGCAGCGCGCAGACATAACGTAAGTTGTAAAGTGAAAAAGCAAATGCACTTACTCAGCATTAAATCCATTCACGTGCAAGATCCTCATCTGTTTGACTATTGTGCTTTTACCGGATTCACCAGCACCTAGAAAACGAAAGTAAATCAATTTCAGAAGGAAGCATGAGTGATTAAGGGGCATGCTAGAATTTTTTCTTCAGGGTAAAAATGAGAAAGTTGGCTTTTTCAGTGCAAGAGTGAAAAATGAAAGAAAAAGAAAGCATTGCCACTGGAAACTTCAGTTGTAGCTGACACACGCCCAGCTCAAGTCGTGTCAAATCTGAAGCTTGGATCATTTCACTGCCCATTTTTTCCAGTGTCAACGTTAAATGCAGACTCTGGGGTTTGGAAGGAAAAAGGACAACTTCAACATTTTATACAGAGCAAGATGGAATGTTAAAATCTGCTTGCCATGTCACTAGTATCTGATGAAAAGACTGATTGAAGTCCATATTAAACTAAAGCCTTTTTGTTAGAGCCTTAAAATATTTTAAGTTTGGCTGCAGTTATCTTCACCCAGTCAAAAGACGGCAACTTAAATCATAAGAAATAAAATATGTGGATACTCATCTGAAAAAGGAAGGCATCCCTTTAAGCCTCCACCCACAAAGCTACAGAAACCTCCTTCTCTAATTTGTGTCTTGTAAGCAACCTCCCACCCTCTGTACATGTTCCAAATCAATCACATACGCAATGAGACGCAAAGACCACCTTTTGTGGCTGCATGCTCCAAGCAGCCCCCCCACGGCTCTCCTCTGACTCCGTTATATACCCTGCAGTACAAAAAAACACACTCCACTTTACTCCAGTTTCCATAAGTAGATGTATGCTATTTCTGCTGTGCTGCATGGATGCCAGTGCACAGGGCAACCCATCTGCCTATAGTACCCGCTTTTTCCATGCACGCTAAAAAGACTCAAACAGCAGCATTTAACTGAGCTGCTCCACACTGCCAGATCGGTAGCTTTCTATATAAAGCAAACATATTTTTTGTAAGAGTAGTATCATAACCTGGCAAAATTTAGAAAGATTCCCTTTCACATCTCCTGGCTACTCGTTTATTGTGCTCATGAGCCTATGTCTCAACAGAAACGTATGACTGTGCCAGAACAGGCCCAGAGGTACAGTCTGTATTTATAGGATGTCAGGCCTTTGCTAGCACACACTGACAGCACAAGCCTCCATTTTGAGCCTCGTGTTCAAAACTGTATTTTAGCAGTTATATTTCAAAGTTCATTTTCTGACAAATCCTTTCCCCCCTGCTTTCTCCCTTCCTTTCCTTCTCCCTCATGAATTCCTGCTCTTCTCTCCACAAAACCTGCTTGCATGTTTTGCCACCTTAACACCGGAGCTTTTATTCCTTTTCCCTCTCCTCGCTCACTGATGTTTTGTAAGCACTGAGAGAGCAGCTTTTATCTACAACTCTTAATGCAAGCACCATTTCTCCCCTGAACTACTATTTTGTGACATACATGGTCTCTCTCTTTAGGCATACTGCACTATGCAATAAAAACAGGTGGCAAAACTAATCAAGAATGAGTACTCAGGTTAAGGTGAAGACTGGGTCCTCTTCACAACTAAGAATTATTCAGGAATAGCAATAATGCTATAGTCGTATTTCCATTCAGACTAACAGATAAGAACATTTCAGCTGTAACTCTGAATCACATCTTACATTTATAAGCATTGGGAGCCAAAATCTTCACTTAGTCCAAGAATGGGGGTAGGCTCACACCAGTGAACCAAAAGGAAGTACTACATCTGAATTTCTGAGTGAGTCTATTTCTATGCTGGGCTACTCGTTAAGGCCCAATTCTCGCCAACACTTGTGTGTACATTTAACTTCACCACCAAGGAGAGTGCCCTTAATTTCAGTGAGACAGCTCGTGGCAGAAGAGACAAGCACATGCACAGTGGTGGGGCCAGCAAAGAGCAGTATAAACCCGTTAGAATGTGTAGCGGCTCTCCTTTGCTGTTATGTGAATATGATGTGAAAATATTCAGAATACTTTCAAGTTACTTATTTTTTTATTTCACGTATCTTGGAAAGTAAACAAATAATAATAACAGGGACGGGAGCATTTTTATTTTTCACCAGCGAGTTTGTGTTACAGACTGTCCCCAGCCCAAGACAGCTACTGTTAGAAACCACAACAGCTGAGCTATCACTTTAAAACACAGGCACACAGATGACCTTACAGCCCTCACTAAACACCCGCTAATTTTTATTTACAAGTGTCTAAAATGGTTCTCAGCCACCAAAAATAAAGAAAACTGAAAGAAAACCCAAGCAAACCCCATCATGCTTCTGTTTCCTGAAATCCTGCCTCTCCCGGCAGCAACCCATCTGATGACAAACGGTTCTACTGATCTATCAAAATATTCAGCCTGAAATCTGGACCTCAACACATTCCCCAAGAGCTGAAGGTCCAAATTATCCTGCTAAAAGGATAATCTGAACCCTGGCAGGCTCCTCAGTTCTGCAGGTGCTGCTGTAGTTCCCAATCACTCTCCATTTACATTAAGCCTTTTTCTTCAAATAAATATTGAAGGATTTTACCGCTAAGAGCACAATTCCAAATTCATAACGCTCAAAACCTCCTTTTTTTTTTTATTTTCCCCCCATTTACGGTTGTTTCACACCAGAACTGGGCTCACTGAGGCCTACTCTCTACTCCACACTAAAACCCTGCACAACGTGCACAAGCGGTGCCTCGGCGTGACCAAAACAACACGGATCTCATAACTGCATCCTATTCTAAAACACGACTTTTAAATGAATCTTACAAACATTTTCTTGTTCTCTCCAATAACGCCTTTTGGACATTCCCCTTCCTTGAAGCCGTAGCCTGCATTTCTAAATCTATCTCCGAAAAATGTGACACATGCAAGTCACTTTAACGCTGAAACACTTCAAAACAAGCTACGAACGACCCCCTCCCTCCAAACGTGCGACACCTTAATGGTGCGACAAAGTAAGCCTAACGATCCAGCCGGGGGACGCGCCCGCTCCCAGCCCTGCTCCCCCAGCCACAGGCGCGGAGCTCCCTCGTCCCCAGCGCCACCGCGCTTCCCTTCGGGACCGACATCCTCCCTCCGTTTCCCCCAAATGATTCCCCGACTTCCTCCCTTCCTCTTCCTCCTCTCCCCGGCCTGGCCACACGTTCCACGGCACCGCTGCCTCAGCCGCACGGCGAGGGGAGCGCCTCGGGCCGGCCGAGCCCCGGCTCCCGTCAGGCCGCGGTGACCGGCCTCCCCCGCGGCCGCGGCTGCCCACTCCGCACGCCCAGGGCAGGCCCGCGGCCCCTGTCAGCGCCCTGCCCTGTTTAATCTCCCAGGTTCCCCCTCGGGCCTGGCGATCCCGCGCCCCTCGCAGGCGGCCGCCCCGGCACCCTCGGCCCCTTCCTTACGCTCGGCCCCGAGGCCCGTTCCCTGCCCCGGCCTGCCTCCCCGCGTTGTGCCCTGCGCGCGGGGCGCTGCCCCGCGGGCGGAGAGCGGCCCCGAGCCGCAGCTCCGTACCTGCAGGGCCTGCCCGCGGCACCCCGGGTGGTGGTCGAGAAGTCCCCGCCGCCGCCAGGCCGAGGAACCCGCGGGCTCCTCTGGACCGCACCAGTCTCCTCAGAACCCCCGGGCCCTCCACCCAGGGCGCTAGCGGATCCCCGCGACCCCGCCGAGAGCGGGCTCGCCGGCCGCTGCCCCGGCCCCGCGGAACGGGTGGGCCCTGCGGCTCCGCTCCCCCCGGGCCCCACCTCTCCCTCGGGCCTCCCCGTGCCTGGGCA
>JAVHNF010037064.1:1144-12683 GCA_034783455.1 Micropsitta finschii
TCTGCCTTAAAAGCTCCACACAACTGGAAATCCCAAGTGCTGTATGTTTATCTGACACTTCTGCTTCATTTGTTGCCCCTGGTGGGCCTCCTTTAGGGAATGAGTATGCTTGTGTGGGGCAGTGGGCTTTTGACTGTCAGGACTCCCACTGAAAGGGTTTGATGTTGATTAGTGACTTGGGTTAGAGGTTCTCCGGGAACAGGTGGGACAATCTTGTCAGCAAGGCAACAGAAAGGCTATCTTTGAAATTCAGACTGTGTTCGTGCTTCTGCTTCAGCATTTTTGTGTGATACTGAAAGGTCACCCAGGGCTTCTTCTGGGAGTGGCTTGATTGAACTGATGGAAGGTGTCTCCTGTGAACACACTGTTTGTGACCTGCCTCCAGTCTGGAGCATCTGCTACAACTTATCTTTGCTTCCCATCTGCTGTCCCCTCTGTCCCTAGTGTCAAACCAGCCACATTTATCTTGGCAGGTGGCTTCTCCACTGCTTCTTTGTCAGGTTTGATCTCTTGTCCATTTTCCAGGGACAGAGAGGAGAAGCTGCTTGCCTGAAATTGCTCAACAGGGTCAGTGGCTCAACTGGACAGAATATCTAGATGTGCTGGACTGTGGTGCTTGTAGCGTGGATGTGGACACACTGCACGAAGCCTCTTCTATTGCCAGCTTTTGTGCCTTGCAAGAATAAGTCTCTGTCGTTGCTACGTGCCATGCTGGAGGGGGTCTTCCTACTGTAACTGTCTCTGCCAGCTGCTCTCTGCCAGCTGTTAATATCTGTAGCTAGAGTGCAATCATAAAAGGCACCGAAGAACATCCCCTTGTGCAAATAATTCTTTCTACATTGTATTAACACAGAACTAGAATTCCAAGTCACTGTCTGGTTGAGACAAATGCTCTTGCCAAGTCAGCAGACTTTCTTTAGTTCAAATGGCTTTTTTAAACTTCTCTTTTGATGTGAGCATTGCAAACTAGAATCCTTACTGCAGTATTTCAAGGCAAATCTGAGATGAATCTTCATATTGCTCGGGTTGGCTAGATGAGTGTTTTGCCCTGCTTGGACAACTTTATCAGATACTCAATTATCCCTGCTTCTTTCACTGAGACATGTGAAGTTCAGAGTGAGGATTAGAGCTGGGAGATGCTATATTAGATTAGTTCTGCCTCTGTGGCCCATGAAGCCCTATCCTGAAACCATTAGATATGCTCAAACATTGTTTGCTATCAGTGGCCAAATCCAGCTCATTTGCTGTCCTGAGTAGGTGTCACTGCTGCCTGGCTGTGTGTTTAACTTGGTTGTTAATGATTTGAATGATTTTTTTTTTGGTTGGTTTTGCTGCATTAGGGACAACTCGGTGTTTGTAATTGTAGTTTCTTGGCATCTCCAGTTGAGATGGGAAGTTGTTTTGGTGAAGAGGTAGAATTTGAAGAGCAGGTCAAAGGTGAAGGGAAAGAAATGTTCTTATTCCATTGTATCATTTGGAGGCTGTGATGAAGAAAGCAAGCTGTAGAGAGATCTGGCTCCACATCTTCAAGGTCTTTTGATGTCTTTGGATACCTAAATTACATGAGAACAGTAAGAATTAGTTATCTGAGTTAGCTCGTGACATCTTTGCAGATGAGGGCTGTGGTGACAAGATAGGAATTGACTTAAATTCTGGAGACCCAGCTCATGGTATCTTCCTTCATTGTCTCTAAGTAGTGTTTTCTTACAGACTTTGGTTCCGCCTTCACAAAACAAACAGTTGAGATCCCTATTTCTAGTATCTGCTCTTGCAAAGTTTTGGATTGCTGCTTTACTTTGAATGTGTAAAATCTCCAGTGCTGCAGCATTTATGGGAGGGTGGAGCTAACACCCAGAGGCTCTTTTCCTGTTAGCTTGGAGCATCCTAAGGCCTAGGGCCAGGCACTGAGGAACAGGAAGAACAGAAACTTTACTGGAATTTAGGTTACCCGACTAGGGCCCCAAAAGTCTGGTATGTACATACAGAGACACCACTGGATGTATGTATTTTCACATCTGTGATTTCCCTTTTTCTGCCATATAGTGGGTGGAATAGGCCCTGAATCATACATACAATATAGTAATCAGTGATTTACTCCTCTACTTGCAATTTTCTTTTTCAGAGCAGCCAGGAGTATTGCTCCAATTTGATGTGCGTTCAATGACATATATAAAAAGACCTATTTTTGAGCCTAGTTCCTACTAAATGCATGGAAAATGAATTGTCTTCTCTCCTTCAGAATTTATCCTCCCACAGTGAAGTTGAACCTCACCTAGCTGAGCAGGTGTTTGGACTGCAGTCTTCTGTTCCAGTTTTCTAAGCATTAAAAATACTTAATTTTTAATCTTTGTATATAAAGCTTTTTCTGCATGTATTTTCCAAACTACAAGATAAGCTCTCCTAATGTTAAATCATTTTAACGTAGCTACATGCACATAAATTCATACTGAAGCACATTAATCCGTACTATGGAGTATTTGCAAGCCTCAGTGGAGGTTCAGGTTTTGTCATGTCATGATTTTCATGTATACAAGACCAGAGACAATTCTTCTTCCAGGTCTTGGAATCTAAACTGATAGATAAAGAGAGGGCGCAGTGGCACATGGCACTGATAAGTCCCTTAACCCTAACAAAGTCTTTGTCAAGTAATTATTACAGAAGCTCTGACCTTCATGAAGCATCTGAGCTTGTTGCCTTGAACTTAGTGGTATCTGAATTTTTTAACAGGGCAAATTACTTTGGAGAACAACATCCTGTCTTTAACCAGGATTCTGGAGGTCATTTTCCCACTGCTATGTTCAGGAACAAGGTGAACGGTGTGAAATTAGATTGTTATAAAACATTTTATGGCCAGCAGAGTGGTGGTGGTTGTTGTATGAAATAAACAAGAAACAATTTTGACTTCTTCTATTCCATCTTCCTGGAAAATGCCCTCCTGGATGTCTTGGCTTAGGGATTATCTTTTCAAGTGGGGTTGTAACTGCACTGAGGCTTTCAAAGCTGCTGGGAACAGCTGAATAGAAATGGTTGACATTTTTGTCTTCCATGTTTGCTGTGAGCATCATCTCATTTCCTGAACAACCGTTTCATTTATCTCCTTTTTTTTTTCCTCTCTCTTTTTTTTCCCCCCTCCACCTCTTCTTCAGTCAGTTCCCATTCTCAAGCTGCTTGGTGTCCTCCTCAGCTTTCAGGAGAACCCCAGACTCTTTGGATGGCACCTTTTCTAATTATCCAGTCAGCATTCACAGCGGTGATGTAAAGAACTTGTGTAAAATTATTTACTCCTTTATCTCCCTCCCCTACTGAGTTGCCAGTCACCTCAGCAGCCCCTCTGCCACTCTCTTGCTTTGATCCATGTGTTTGGCATTGCCAGCAGGGGTGAGGAAGCAGGGCTGGGCTCCCAAGACCTCCTCAGTGGCCACAAGCAGCAGAGCTGGGGCAATCAGGGACATGATGTGGCACGAAGAAACAGCCCTGGTCTACTTGCAGAGCACAGGGTAGGAATGGCAACAGCACAGGCAAGGGAAGAAGAGATTCCCTTGTGGTCTGGGCACATGGAGAAGGCAAGGAGCTGGATTTGATAGCAAGGGAGCCACCTTCCAGTGCCCTTTACCTTTGCTACTTCCTTTCCCTTATATGGAGAACGTTCTACGGCTCATCTTCACCAACCCCACCAAACAGCCACTGAGGCTTTCACTATGGGTGAACTGGGGAATCTTAGAAAGTCTACACAGAAAGAAAAGGGAAGAGAGAAAAATGCCCCTTGAGTTTGGGAATCCAGAGCCAGAAGTTGCCTGTGCCCACTCTGTGATGGCTTTTATTTGGTTCACTCAGTGCTCCACCAGCATCGAACTCCAACATCTGGGCTCCTAAACAAGGTCACCCAAGAAGCCCTAGCCTGCACATGTCCCTCTGGGCATATAAAAAGGCAAGGAGGAGTCTGAACACACTAAGAGATTGAAGAAGAAATTTAAGTTAGAAAAGTGGCAAAGAATCTGCTTGGCAACCAACCAACCTGTTGAGGTCTAGTCTCGGGTGGTGTTGAGTCACAAGCCGGCCAGCTGCGATTCCCAGCACATGGAAAACACAGTGGGGATTTGTGATGTGGCAACCTGCCATCTTGCTCTTTTTCACACATGAGGGAAGATGTCTGTCTGTCTGTGTTAGCCCTAACAAGGGCAAGCTCAAGAGCATACACAAGAGCAGGCCCTTAAAGCACCTGGTTGGGAACGTATGTACTGTTTTCTTACACCTCACCTATAGCAAGATCTCTGGAACATCCTCACAATGCAATACACAGGGTAAAAGTTATGTCAGCTCCTTCAGGAGTTCCTCCACCTCAGCAATATCTATTACTTCCACTTCATATGAGCTGCACTTTTGCTAAACCTTGGGAATAAAAAGCATCAGGAACTACAGAGTGCAAAGGAGACTGTGGGGGCAAGCTTGAAGCAATGAAATCATCATAGAGAAAAGACACTGGAGGATGTTGGGGAAAAGGGCAGCTAGTGAAAATCCCTGTCAAACAGAGGCCTGTGTGGGCCAGAGGTACAAGTCCCCCAGGACCCAAATGCAGATGATCTTTTCTAGTGCCAGCTGGAACAGTGGGGATTGCAAAAGATCTTCCTAGGAATTTTTCTGTCCCATGATGGACTGTCATCAGATACGATGGTCTGGAACAAAAGAGGAGGGACAGCATCCAAATAACCAGCCCCTTGTAGATGACTTCTTTTAGGAAGCAATTGCCCTCTCTGTACACACACATACCCAGACCTGTCTCCAGCATTCCGAAATGCACACAGGAAATTAGTGTCCTGCTAGTGCCAGACCTGTGCTATGAGGCTGCGCCAGGGCTGTCAGAGCCAGACAGATGAGTTTGGTTTCTTGTGCTTCATTTCTGCTTCTTAGAAATGCAACACACAAGGCAAGACATTATGTATTATTAATCAATGCTCTGCACACAGTTTAACTTTAATAAAGACATATTAATATTTTCACTTAGAAACAAACAGGCTCTTTGATGATTGGATTGAATCACCACCTAATCAGAATGGCACTCTTGAACTATGCATCTATCACATGGGCCCAAAGGCTGGCTGGTACCTTCCTACAAAGCCTCAAAGCACAGGCAACATTCCTTCTCTCTTCTGCAGCAAGGGAGACAGGGATGCCTCTTTTCCATAGAGTGAACACATGAGTGACCTGGCAATTCATATGTCGAGGAGAGGCTCCATTTTTCCCTCCTCACCTTCCCTGGCTGATACACAGAGTCCCACCTGACTCAGATGCTGAAAAATACATTTCAAGAAGTCATCATCACTGTCGTGAGTCATGAGAGAAGGGGAGGAAATGACTCCAGGAGAGATGATTCAACTAAGGGGAGAGCTGAGGCAGAAGAAAACACAGGCTGGAGAGTGGAAGAAGCTGTGGGAGCCCCACTGCTTCAAAGGAGCTTAGCACAACGTGGAAGAAATTCAGAAGATCCAATTTCTCCTCCCCCATCAACTTCCCCATTTCCAGATCTCGTTGGCAGTGCCACCAATCCTGCATGGCAAGAATCTATGTGCAAGCTGGATGTAAGAAACTGCTCCATCCAGAGACTGCACTCTGAAGGAGTCCTCTTGAAAAGACTAATCCAGCTCAATGGATCATTGTTCCTCAAGTGCTTATTATCTAACCAGCACTGCCAGAATCACTCCTTTGTGTCAGGTCCAGCATCAGGTGAGCCCTTAATAACACATCAACCAATCCTGCCCAAACCCAACAGCATGTACTTGAGAGGACCCTATGGCTCCTGTACATGAAGCTCTTTTGTGGCTCCCAAGCCCCTCTGCAGTGGGGAGGATATCTCTGTCTCTCCAGGAAGGCAATTACTTGTCTCTTCCCCAGCAGCAGAGAATGCTGTAGCAGAGCACACACCTGCTGTCCTGGTCACCTTGCTCCACTGCAGATAAAATGAATTCACTTTAAAAGAAGCGTTACAAAACAGGATGGTAGATTGGAAATGTGTGAACCCACACGGGCAATTCATGCACAGAGTCACAGGATTCAAGTACCAGGCACTGGCACAAACATTTCAGTGCATCCTCCCCTCAATGGGAAACCCCCATTTGTCTGAAACAAGCCCATGAGCTATTGCATGGACACTGCTCCCATTCACCACACCTCAGTTAAATGAGTGGGTCAAACTTGCTGCCAGGCTTTTGCTGTCACTTGTGTACTTATTGCAGAACCTTCAGGTGCTCCCATGACGGTGGGAGGAGATAAAAAGCAAGATGACTCCTGTAGTAGATCCTCCTGTGATATGCTCTCACCTCACACCCCAGACACGCTCCATATGAATATGCAGGATGCAGTTCCCAGAAAAGGTCACACAACCACTTTGAAGCTGAGATCATAATGCTACACCAGCATCAACCCTCTTCTTTAAACTGATCATATCTGTCTAAGGATTGGCACCAGGGCCATCACCTTACCTTTAAAGCACGGACTTTCTTGGCCAAGAGGCTCTCAATGTCCCCTGCGACCTTCTCCACCAATTTCCTGGGCACATTCTCCTTGACTTCAAACAGGTTTCTGTTCTCATTGTAGATCTAAGAAGGGAAACAAGAGAAAGAAAGACAGTCAGTATTAGAAAGAAGTACAGCAGTCTTCCTGCAGAAAAGCTGATCCTCTAGCACAGAATTTTAGCAATGTGGATTAAGGAACAATATAAGCTTTGGAAATGAGTGGAGCAAGGAAGAAAGGCTTTGCAACCAGAGCAAAATAAAGGCATTTGACCTGCTGCCCACACCACTGGCTTTATAGCTGCTTTCCTTCACACTTGCAGGCTGTGAGCATCCATCCCTCCCTCTTGCTCAAAAGCTGGGCTGCCCATCACACTGCCCACCCCTCTGCCTCTGCTGAGCCACACCAGCAGCACAGGCAGAGCCACCATGCTCCTCCTCTGCTCTCCCTCACCCAAAGGCAGTTGAAGCCCCCTGACTGCTCGCTCTTCCCCTCCCCACTTGCTGGGCCCTGCCTGCTCCAGCCTCTCTGTGCTGCCAGCAGGTGTGGAGCACAGCACTGTGTCCATGTACAGCATCATTCCATCCTAGCTCTACTCCAGGCAACCGCTGGGATTTTGGTTTTTGCCCCCAGAAAGCCCCAAGGGCTTCAGGTGACCTGCCCTGCCTGCCAGATGGTGACCACCACCACCTCCACCAGTGGGGTGCCACACAAAAGGCTCAGAAGTTCTCAGCCAACCTTTTCCCAAGGGCTTCACTCAAATCATTTGGGTCCCTAACTCACCCATGCTTCACGTCAATTTGGCAACTCCTGTCTTATTACAGGTCATCGTTATATTAGTGGAGAGACTCCAAAAAGGATGCGTTAGTAAGAGAACATGTTTTAGAGGCATCCTAAGGCTCCAGGAGAAACAACTTCTACGTGTTCTTCACGTCAGAGCTCCATCACACCAAAAAGCACATATTGCCAATAGCAAAACATCCTAACATCCTGTGCTAGGGAAAAAACGCTCCACATCAGCACAGAAGAGGTTAAGGCAAGGAAAGCTCCACACAAAGCAATATTCTATCATACTCTATTTTTTTTCCTCTTTGGTAAATAACAGCATAACAAAATAATGTGTTTGGAAGACGTGCACTACCTCCAGCTGAGCAGCGGCAATTAGGAAAGCAAAGAGGAGCAATCTCAAGGAGAAAGCTTTGGGTAAAGAGGGAGTCCTGACATTAGTATTTCCATTATGAAAGAGAAAATTAGTTCCTATTGGTTATGGATAGAAACGGTGCCTGTCCACAAGGGAGGAGAAAGAAAGCAGGAGATGTTCCTCCAGCCTCTCTGCGGCTGCAGAGCTCTGCAGTCTTCTTGGCTGAACAGTTCATCAGCGTTAATTAGAAGGATCCAACAAGAATTAACAGTGACCATACGTGCACAAGAACGTACCAGACAGTCAGGGGAATGAATGGGAGTGCTTCAGGCAATGCAGACAGCTTCATACTCTTCACTGCAGTGTTTTGTTTTGGGTTGCTCAGAACTTGGCTGGGTTTTACTTATCTAAGGTGACATTTCCCATATTGGGAGGATTTTCTGGCCAAAGACATCCCAAACGTTCCTCAGTGATGGCAAAGGCCCTTAGTTCCCTCCAGGTTAGAAAGCCTCTCTTATTGAGATTCTCCTGTGATCCACTGCTCTGGGACCTGGGTTTGAAATTTGTAAGAGCAGTGACCTCGGAGTCAAGAAACTGCTGCTCTGCTTCCATGTGGAATCGTGGAATTCTCACATTCAGCTCACACTCAGCTATAGTGGCACCCCAGAGAGAAGGGGGATGCAAGTTGCATGCTCTTGGCAGTCTGGGTTTTACTCTGTGATCCCTTTGTAAACAGAGCCCATCCCCTCTATCTGCATGTACCCCCTACCCTCGGCAGGCAGGCGAGGGGAAGGCAATGCAGGAACATCAGAGCGAAGCAATCATAGAATCAACAGGGTTCGAAAAGCCCTTTAAGCTCCTCCAGTCCAAACTTTACCTCAGCACTGCCAAGGCCACCACTAAACCATGTCACTAAGAGCCTTGTCAACACGGTTTGTGAACACTTCCAGGAATGGTGAGTCCAGCACTGGCCTGGGCAGCCTGTTCCAATGCCTGAGCACCCTTTCAGTAAGGAATTTTTCCCTGATACCCAGTGTAAACATCCCCTGGCACAGCTTGAAGCCATTTCCTTTTGTCCTATCACTTGTTTCTTGGGAGAAGAGACCAGCCACCTTCTCTCCCTGTCCTCCATCCGTGCTGAAACAAGATGTAAGGCCCCTTCATTAGACCTGCTCAATGTGGTTGGCAAACTTGAAGTTACTGCACAGACAGCGCAAGACAACCTGCAACATGGAAAATGCAATTCCAAACACTTCTAAGCACCATACAATTATAAACAGCTGAGCAGATGAGCTAAATCAGCACTGCAGTGCTGAGTAGCCTTACTGAAAAGCAGAGCTGGTAACACTGCCAATTGCCAGTATGAGTTCACAGCAACCCCATAACTGAAGAGGCAGATCTGATACTGCCTCCAACAACCATTCTCCAAATTCACCTGTTTGCCTTACTCCTAATGCATGACAAATGATGCTCATCTCTGCTATTAATTCCCTGTGCCTACATATCCAGGGAGCTGTCAGGGTTCAGAGGAAGCATTTTCCCCTTTGTGGCTCCCCATGGGCACACCCAGCACTATGAAACTGGGCAGTCCAGGAAGGAAAAGGGTGCAGGAATGCTTCCATGGGTGCAGGAATCACTGCTCAGTGAGCTGCTACAAGGGGACCCAGCACCTTCCCATGGGTCAAGGTATCTGATGATAAAACAGGAAGGAAAACAGCAAACTCCGGGGGAGCTCCCTATAGAGCACCATTAGCACGTGTGCCTTTGGGCACCATGAAAAGTAAACATTGTCTCCCCAGCCCCAGCCTCACTGTATCCTGCAGGCAGTGGCCTTCCCTGCACAGCAGCAGGATCAGGCTCCAGCTTCTTTGCTCAGGACAAGAAGAAGAACACTGATGGGAGGGCTGGGATGGTGAGGTACATATACAGCTCCCCTCTCCCCACAGATCCATTCTCCCAAGAAGCAGTGTTTCCCCACAGATGAAGGTATCTGTGGGGCAGCACTCTGCTGTGCTTGCACAGCACCACCTCCACGGCAAGACTCCCACCCCACAACAGAAGAACAAGAACAACCACCAGAAAGCTGAACCCTCACAGGGCAGCTGGGACCCCCACTGGGCAGGATACAGACCATTACCACAGCACAAACCCCAGCTGGGTTTTGCTCGGGGCCAAGCCCAGCAGCTCTGCTGGGGAAAGCTCTGGCTCCTGCTGCAAAGGCATCTGGTCTGGGTAACAGTCATCTTCCAGGAACTATTCCCCCCTGCTGCATGAATCCAATACACCTGGTTTGGACAGCTGCAGTCCAAACACCAGCCCTTAATCACAGCGCAAGCCTGGCATGTTTGCAAAAGAGCAGAGTACTCCAGGCAGAACAGAGCACTGCCTCCCTGCGCCCAGAGCATCGCACCCAGAGCGGGGAGGCCAAAGACCAACCACACTTCTACAGGCACGGCAGCCATGCCCCACAGATGGGGCTGTGCCAAGTTGTGCCCTACTAAGGCCGTGCACCAGAAAATAAAAGGGTTTTCCCACTTGACATTATTATGGGGGGCAGGGAAGGTCTCTGTTCAGGGGGATACTGCAAGCTCCCACAGCCAGGCCCATGCTCATCAGCTTCATAGTGACCCAGATATGGTCTCTGCAAAGGGAACTAGTCAGTACAACAAATGCTGCAGTAGGATACCTGCCCTCGCAGGCGCTGCTGGCTCAGACACTCATCTAGTGCTTCCACTGGAGCTTCAGGTCTCTACCACACAAGCAGAGGTCTGGCTCATTTCGAGCCCCATACCGCCTATGGTGGGGTCCTGCCATTTCCCCATGGCTCAAGGTACCACTGAAGAGGAACAGGGGGAACCCTTGAGCAGACTTATCGATGCCTTGGGTACACAGAGTAGACCCCTCTGACAAAGAGGGAGCCTAGAGAAGAACTGCCCAGCAAGAGCACTGTGAGATGGTCCAGGCAAGGTCAAGGAACACTGTGGCTGGGAAACAGGGAGGAAAAGGAGAGCAAAACCCCACAGATCCTGCTGGAAGATGGAGATTGCTCAGGGCCACAGGCAGAGAGCAGAGACAGCACAATTCCCATCTCATCCCTGCTGCACCTACTGCTGTTAAATTTCATTGTCTGGTGCTTATAGTTCTTGCAATGATGGTAATCATCGTAGTGTCTGTATTACATTAGGAGGATGTCAGCCTCGGCACAGCGTCAGGGATAATCAAGCAGGCAGCAGTAGGAGCCATACCGGCCTCACTGACAGCCGGCCAGGACAATCCGTGCTGCTGCACCATGTTGTGCAGAGCAGATCGCATGGCACTGTAGGGACGAGGGGGATAGAGGCTGGTAAAGGGCATAGGTACAGCCTTCTGGTGAAGCAGCCATCACCCAGGAAGGTGCTAGATCCTGGTTTTCCCTGTCAAGGAGCCGGGAGGGGGGTAAGCAGATGGAAGGAGCTGCAAGTGAGCAGAGGTGCATTGTAAATCCACCCCACACCAGCTCCCAGATGCGGTACCATGGATGCCACCAGCCCTGAGGACACAGCTCTGAGCACAGCCCTGAGCCAGGCACTGGCCATGCTGACCCCTCGGGAGCCATGGGGGCAGGTGGCTGCCTGTTGCCACCATCTCTGCCTTGTCCTCAGTGAGAGCAGCAGCTCCTGCTGCCTGCGGACGTGCTGGAGTGCGCAGGAGGCAAACAGCTTGACATTCATAACCCCAGCTCCCTGCTGTGCTCATTCCTCCCACCTACCTAATAAAAAGCAAGCACCCTCTGAGCAGCTCTTCACAGCTCTCCTGCAGAAGCAGGACAGTGAAACGTGCATTGAATTTCTATCCTCTTTTTGCTATAGAAGATGGTTTTGTTGAGCGCTCATTTAATATTCGCTCAATGTT
>JAVHNF010037070.1:0-15454 GCA_034783455.1 Micropsitta finschii
TGTGAAAATGCCATGCACTTCTTGCTTACCAAGTGACTTAGGTTAATATAGGAGGGCTCAGCATTCTAATGTGAAATGCCAAGGGAGCAATACCTGAAAGGTCTTGAGACTGAAGCATCGGACTGCAGGGTTTCCTGTTTACTACAGATGATATGTTTAGTAACTAATCATCCAACCTAAAACTCCAAAATAGTGTTTGACAAAAAGGTCAAGTGTTTAATATTAGGGCTAAGAGAACCATAAAAATCTATAAGGAGAATGCTCCGTGGAACAGCCAGCCAGATGCAGCTCCCGGCTCTGTCACTGCATCTCTCAGTCTCTCCTTCCCTTCTATAAAGATGTCACAGCCTCTTAAGCTCAAACGATTCCATACGTTCCTGCTTCTGGGGGATGTAACTCTATAGAAAGCTCACTTCCCGGCTGCCAGACCAAGCAGCAATGTCTCTGGAAGTTTCCTCCTTTGAAGTCTTCCAGAGCTTTTCAAAAGTGTCCTTGTTTATGGACTAAATAGAAGTTCCCAAGAGGATGTGAAGGACTCTGTATTTTATAGAAGTCTCATTAGAATGCAGTGGAAGAGACTTTTTAAATTAAATAATAGCTTTATAAAACTGAGCAGACCTTATGTTCCAGGTCTGTTAGCCAAATGGAGCTCAGCCAGAGGGGCAAGAGGGAGTGAACTGGACTGAAAGCTGTGGTAAATGGGCCCAACTTTCACACTGTTTTTGAACTTGACTAGTAGACGCAGGGACTAGAAGTAGCCACAGTGTGCTGCTGATGTGTAGAGCATCCTGGGCAGCTTCAGCCATCTCTCAGAACCTCATTTTCCCTGCAAAACATAAAACCAAAACACAGGAACAGCAAGTGAGACTACATGCTGTACTTGGATCCGGACTGCAGGACACATATCTGATTTTATTGTTAATCCTGTCCTCCCGTAGCTCCTCTCTTTCTAATGTTGTTCCCACGCTCTGTTCTTCATTACTCCCTTCATGACTGTTGACAGGTTATGTTTTCTATCATCTTATTTGCCTGCTGAGACCTCAGCGTTTTACTTCTGACCATGGGATCCCACCTCAGTTATAGCTGTTTGAATTGACGTGCCCCTTTATTGCATCTTCTGGCTGAGGAAACAGCAAGAGGCGCTGTCGTGGCCAGCAGAACGAGCAGATGATCCACCCTGTAACTCATTGCTGTGGTGTTTTCTATAAACCCACATGGTTAATAGAAGAAACCTCTCTTTGGGAAACCCCTTTTGTTCGGGTTTGTTGGGGGGTTTTGTGTTAAATTTAGGATCAGCAAATACATCCTACAGGAACAGGGGTATTTGGAAACAAAAATGGGACACACCTATTGATTCTCATGAAAGCATTATCATGGGAAGCCTTCTTACAACAACAGAGTGAGAACAAGTTAAATATTTTGTTTCAAAGGGATTATCCCTACCCAGCAGGGAACAGCTGGCATAAAGCGTTGATCCACCTCCCATTGCAAACAGGAGCCAAACTCCCCTTGATTTCATTGGTACAGAATCAAGCCCTTATTAAGCCCATGACCAGCTTTGCACAACTCCTGTCCCCGTCTGCTTCCTTTACACATAGGCCTGACCCTGGAGAAGCCAAGCTGAGGGGGGTTGTAGTGAAACTGAAAGCAGTTTAAAGGAGTAAAATAGTATAACAGCTTTTCCCAAATATGTTTAGTTGTGGAGTGCATCTCAAACAGCCCCTCTAACTTCAGTCTAGTCCATCTCTCTGGACAGCCAAAGGACAAGCAGCAAGATGTATCCAGGATCTCGACTCAGTAAAATGAGCCAGTTCCATCTTTTTTACTAGGTTAGTATGGTTCCTCTCTAGGTTTTGTTTCGTTCCTGTGTTGAGCCACCTGAAAAGGACTGTTTTCTCCTGGTATTTTCAAGTTTTGTGTACAGTTAGTACAGTAAATATTGCAGTATATTTAGTGAAAGAGCACCAGTTACTGAGATGTGTTGAAAAACATCACTCCCAGATCTAAGAGCTGTCACAGACCTCTTATTCTCTTCCCAGAGCATTCACATCAAGACATGTATGTATGTATGTTCAGAGAACGTACATGAACTAGGAAAAACCCTAGACATTAGTTAGGATCCTAATCTCTGACATGGACAGGCTTCCTGTCACCAGCAACCAGTTCTATCATGGGTATGTTGTTTGAATGCATTTCTGCTAAATGGCAGACGGGGCTGAAACAGCTCCGAGGAAGGGAAATAATGTAATAATAAGTGATTGGGTTATTAAGAGCCTTGTTGTATGTGACAGTGAAAAAAACGGGGTTGTACCCTCATATGTCATCTAAAAGTTAGTACTATGAACAAGATGTTTGCATATCCTTTCTGCTACTTTGAGAGAGATCAAAATTTATCACAGCTATCTTCATTTTACTCAGTTAATAATGAATGATCAGTGAAACATTTTGGAATTGGAAAAGCTAGATGATTCATATAACCTCTGCTCTGAAAGGTTTTCAAAGTTTAAAATGTACAAAGAGATGTAAAAGTAGCTCTGTCTTCTGCACAATGTGTAAAAGCCAAGAAATGATGTAGGAGAGCTGAGAAGTTTTAATTGAGTAACACAGTTTGTGAGATGGTCAGGTTTGATTTTCTGATAATCAGATTGAGTTTCATTGTTCAGCATTTGCACGAGTTCGCAAACAATGAAACTCTTTTCACTGAAAGGTATCCTTTTATGATAGTGGTGTGACTGTGTGAATGTGGTATAACTGCAGTCTTTAACTCATGGGGAAGGTGCTGTGTAAAAAGCTGTGTTGTTTCTTCTTTATTAGAACTGATAGAAGATCCAAGATGTGAGAAAGAGTCCAAAGTCTCGCTCAAGTCTTCATGGTTAACAAGGAATCCATAAACTTTGCCATAGCATTCCTGTTATGCACGCACCTCTGATAAGTCTGCAGGAAGAATAAAGGGACAAATTCTCTGCTGGAATATACCCCCCAATTTCTTTAGTGTCTATTGAGCTTCCTGTTTCAGCAGAGCCCTTGGTTACTAAAAAACTGAAGTATAGAGACTTATCTTTACCCCTCCAAATTGTATAGTCAGTGTTTGAAGACTTTTTTTACCTTTGAGCCAGTGCACAGAAAGAAGTATGATATAATGCATGCATGACTTCTTCATGAAGCTCCAACTTTCAGAGCCTGAGAGTGGAGAATTAATTGTCCCAACCATTCTGTGATTCAGGTAAATTATTCTATTATAATTATTGTCATTTCTGTTGCATCATTTTCAAATAAGAAATCTTGCATAATGAAAGACTGGACATGGCTGGACCACCATTCTGGGCCAGTATTGCAGTCCCTGTGCTTTTGTATTGTTAGAGCTACTTCTTTTGAACTTTATGGACAAAGATCCATGTTTCTGACCACAGCACAAGTCAAGCAACAAGAAGAATTGAAGAATTTTATCTCCTATTGCCTGTGAGACCTTTTCCAGCCAGAGTCCATTCTGTGGCCTCTCCCAGGGATGCACTGCCTGCGTGTCATGCCACCTTTCTTCATTCCTGCAGTGCTTCTGAGGCTTTTCTTCCCACCCAGTTCTAGTGGTCTCTTAGTGCAACAATTAGAAGATAAGCTTCTCTCATGGTTCAGGTGTCTCAGCAAACAGGCCTTGCCTTGTTCTGTGCAGTGACATGCACTGCACTTTGCTTTGAAGGACAAGTATCGTCACAGAGGAGCTGAGCTGATCCTTCCCAGCTAGCTTAACTGAAAGGCAGTGACTACAACCACAAGCTCTGACATTTCAGCCCTCCAGTCCTAACTCTGTTCTCTGTCAAAATTATTCCCATAACTCCCTTCCATCATAAAAAAGCAAGCCTGAAAGCAAAGAGGAATAAACAGAGAGTGGTTTACAATTGTATACTAGGAATAATGAAACTTTTAGAGAAAGGCTTCTGTCATTTCTCTATTTTTACTCACTGTGAAGAGGACAGCATGTCTCAGCTCTGTGGAGTCACATAAATGGCTTGATTACAGGGCATGTTGCAGAGCTGACTCTGGGCATTTGGAATTTCCTTGCTGTTTTCTTAAGGTATTTGTATAATAGGAAAAAAAAGGGGGAAAAAAGCCCTGTGCTTAGTTCCTCTTGTTACGATGTGGATATATTTTCCACACATTTACAAATAGAGTAAAGAACAAGAGTTCTTCAGCTATTTAAAGTCTTTGAAAGAAGAAAGGCAGTTTAGATTACCAGCAGCCTACAGTGTGCATGGCACAAAAATGTCACTTTTAATGGCAAAGTTCAGGATAAAACTGTGTCAGCTAATTTAATCATTTACCATGAAATACCAGTTATCTTAATCTTACATGCAGTCCTTAAGTCTGCTGCATATTTTTGTGTAATTGAATCCTGACCCTAAAAGGGAGGAAGCAAGGAATTTGCTTTTTAGTGAATAGTTAGGCTCTAAATGTTCCTGTTTATAGATTGTATTTGCGGCATTGTCAGACATTTTAATACTGAGAAGCTAATGTTTCTGATGAGTCTATTTTTTCTGTTTCATATTTATTTTCCATGCTACAGAAGTCAAACTAGTGTTCGGTTTCTATGGAACTTAACTGAGTTCTCTGGAAAAAGTGCAAATATTGTTCCCAGAGAACTTAAGGCAAATAAATTAGTATCTAACCCAGATGACACATTTTATTCATGTGGTTTGCTTCCCATCTAGATACCTGATGTATTACTTCAGCAGCAAATTCAACAAGGCCAAGATATCTTCATTTTCCTTCAGAGCAAGAGCTGTAGGAGCAGTGCAATGGAAGTATTGGTCTTCTGTGGCCAGCCAGAGAGAACCCATCGACAGCTGTGATGAGCAGAGCAGACATGGGGAGACAGGAGGCAGCTGAAGCCAAAGAGGACCCACGCCTGGAGCCGTGTGTGTGTGATTGGAGCAGAGAGAGGCCGGGACCCAAGGAAATCCCAGCAGCAAGGGAAAAAAACAGATTGACTCTCAGTGACTCATTTAGCTCCTGGATTGGACAGATCTCTCCCCTGCTGGCAATTTGGCTGAGCATCAATGGACAGATACCAGGATGAATAGCTTAAAATAATTAGGGGTTGGGAATCTGCAAAACTGCTAGCCATCCAGTTCTTTACTGTGCAATGTGAGGCACAAAAAAGAAATTACATTTAGGTTATTAAATATTAAGTCAGTGGATTTACCTCCATTTGGTCCAGAATAGGAAACTGGCTAAAATTCAACTTTTATATCATTGTGTTGATGGTCTGTTTATCACTGAACAAGTGAGTGCCTTTTGGCAGGTCAAGCTCTTTGACACATGGGGCAAATGTGTGCTTAATTCCTACCAAACAGAAGAATTAATGTAATAATAATTAACACAGATGAGAACAGAATGAAAGTCAAGTACAGTCTAGAGTTCAGTTTAATGCCAGGCATCTCACATTCTGGGGATTCTGAGGCCAGAGTTTTTCTATGGAAGGGAGGGAGGGTTTTGCCATGAGTGCTTATGAAAGCTGGAGTGGGCTTTGAATGCAGAGGCAGAATTCCTTGTACTTTCTATTTAATGCTCAAAACCAGAAGTAACAGGCTCATTTAGTATCAGTAAAGGTCAGTTAAAATTATAGAGACATCCTTTGGAGCAAATCCTCTGCCTTGTATTTGCATATTTATGAATTAGAGATTACGACAGGCTATTTCATTTATTAGAGCAGCACCGCTATAGTTAATAGTCTGTCAGTATTTCCATTATAAACCCCGTTTTTCAATGGTTTAATATCTCAGCCATTTAAAATCACATCAGGAAGCAAGCTGGTCCTGTGCTGTTGGCCAGGTACGGTGTTTTGGTTCAGATTATTTTCAGTAATGAAATACTGTTCATCATTTATGCAAATGAGCCACAGCATTTCTGCTGGGGGGGACATAGCAAAGTGCCCAAGTTCATTGTGGCTTTGTTTTCCTTTAGGAATGAAGAGAAAACAGGGGTTTAACCTATCATGTCAAGTGGAGCTTCATGTTTGAAGAACAGCTTCTCAAGCACCTGCTTTTGGAAGAAACACTGGTCCTCAGTGTGAAACCAGGTTGCTGTGTGCATGCAAGTTATACCCATGAGGATGGATCCCATCCCTCAGAAATTGCTTCTCTGCCAGTCATGGGAGAAGCACACCAGGTAAGAAGGCAGTGAAAATAAGAGCCTTTAGAAGTAACAGAAACCCCCATTACAAATTCAAAACCCTGGCCTCTCCTCAAGTGTCTTCCTGATGTAGAGAAGTGCAGTACTGTACTGCCTTTACTGCTGGTGTTTGGGGTAGAAAAAGGGGATTGCTGAGGTTTTGGGGAGGGGGCAGTTGGGAAGCTACCTTGCATGTGTCCCTGAACCTGAACAGTAATGTTTACTTCAGCAGTCTCATATCCTGCTCCTTCCAAACAGCCTGAATTTGCTTTCATAGAGGTGTTGGTTCACTAAGAACCTGACAGGGGCAAATGTTTACATTGAAATGCCAATTTTTAACTTAACCAGGGCAGCAATAAGTTACCCTTCAGTGAAGAAGCTGGCCTTGCACTAAAACCTCTTGTGCCATGCAAAGAGAAACAGTGCAGTAAGAAACTCCTGGGCAGTGATTTGTTCTTCCTTTATGGCCTTGAAAAATCATTTGCTGCCACAGTGACTGAAAAGTTAAAAATCAAATTCATGAAGAAGAAAACAAAACAATGAAGAAAAAAACAAAACGTGCAAAACGTTTGTTGCTCTTTACTGTTGCCCAACAAACACATGGCTGGAGGTGAGGACACAGTCCATCTTTTCCATCATAAAGGGCTATGTGCACAACTGGGTACTCCAGACGAGCTAACAGTAGCAGGCCAGAAACACTATTGAAACATCATGTTGGTGCACAGCAGCATAAAACTATGCCCTGGGCGAGACCCAGGGCTTGGCCTCTGTGCTGCCTTCTGTGGATTGTGACTGAATTCAAATGAACAAGTTTAGAAGTAAGACATGGTTGCAACAAGAAGTGTGTGATCTTAAAGACTCCACATCCAAATGGTGAGCAAGACTTTGCATCTGGCCTCTCATGTCTATTGTGAGAACCAAGAGCCCAGATCAAGATGAAGACACTCCAGCTGAACTTGTGGAAGACCTGTTCCAAATCCAAGTGGCTTAGGCTCATCAGCAGCTGTTTGAAACAACAGTATTTGAGAATTTTTTTTAGGTAATTGCTCACTTTAAATTGCATATTCCAGATTCCTTCCAGAATTGCCATTATGAAGAGCATTCTTCCTTCATCAGGCATGTCACATTGCTTTTTCAGCCAAAAGTTAACTCTAGTCATGATAAGAGATCATAACTCAGAAGTAGGCAGACTATAGAAATTCTAACTTGAATACAGAATTACTTGAACAGCTTTATAAAGCAGGTGGAACCCAGAGTAACAGTGGGGGAGGAAGGCTCTGCCAAACATGTGTAAAATGTATGAAGTACTCTCTGCTGACTGCTGGAAGGTAAGTCTGTGCTCCGTAAGCTGTATGAACAGCATTGTTCATATATTCGTTACGTTTTGGGTTCAGTTTGCAGTGACATAAAATCTTGCATCACCGATGCGAGTGCATCTTTGAATATTAAAAACACTAATTATTATGTAATTAGTCAACAGGATGTGTGTAATTGTGTAATACCAGCATTCCTGGGTGTGGTGAAGCACGCAGGTAGAAAGCCAACACACATCTAGACAGAGTATTGTGAAATTACACAGCAACATACACCCTGGGTGGGTACTCTAATTGTATTTGACATTTAAACAATGGCTACATTAGCAAAATTGAACTTTTTCTTTAAAAAGTATCTTCCCACAGGCACAGATCATAGTAGATGGTGGGGATAATGTTGCCCAAATAGAGTCATCTATCTCCCAAGGGACCCAGGCTTCTTCATGAACATACAAATAGGAGATAGAAACCAGGCATAAAGAGCCCTTTATCCATTCATGGCAAGAAGCCACCCCAAAACAGACATGTGACAATTGCAGAGTCATGCACAGAATAATTGAATGCAGAAAATGAACAGGAAGAACTTTCTGTCTCATGAAGAATCACATGAGATTAACCAGAACTGTTATATTTTTACCACTTAACAGGCATCAGGACCATCCTTAAACCTGGTGGAAACATAGCCCCAGGAGTGGATCGGGTTCTTCTTTGAACTTACCCAGGAGCATCTAGGTTACAGCCATCAAATGTCTTGAGCATTTTAGTTAACTCTGATCTCTGCTAAGACATTCACTGGGGCCAGCGTTACAGCCATGGTAAGATTTGCAGTACAGACAGAAAAGGTGGATCGTTCTTTTACATAGCTCATTAGTATCCTCTCTCTTTCGATATGGATCCAGGGTGAAAAAATCCAGGAGAAGAATGGAAAGGTAAAAATTCCAACACCAAACAAAAAACGAAAACCAATAAACCTAGGCTGTGACTCATTATAAATGTAAAATGTTAGAGCCTAAAGCTGGGGTTTTTTTCATATGCCTGGGTGGAGCAGGGTGAGGTGCCCTCTGAGGATGATTTTATCTTTGACTTTTGAGTCTCAAGATCTTGGATGTGGTTTGGCAAGTTCATAAGCATATTTGTGATAAAGTTGAACTGCTGTCTGGAATTGCTACATACAGAGATGTAAGAAAGTTTAAGGAGAAAACTGCAAATGCTGAAAGAAGAATCAGCAGTGCTCAGGAATGAGGTTAGAAACTGCGGACAATTAGCTACTAGATGACTCCTACTAAATAAATCATCAAAGACTTGACGACTGCTTCCAGGTTTCCACAACAATATTAGCTCATTGAAGCAGCCAGAAAGATGGTAATTTGGCCAAAGTTTTAGGAATTTGCTATTCTTGTTTGAATTAACCATCAAGGCTGATGTATGCTCTGTTGCCAAGCCTATAAAGCAGGGCCTTCATGCTTCCAGGGAAGATACTATATTTATTGGGCAGGATCAAAGGCCCCATGACATGGAAAATAAGCTTCTTTGTGTTAAATTAGAACTACATGGGAAACAAAAACAACCTGAGCTTGTCATGGAATCTCACATCTTATTTCAGCACTCAATAAAGCACTTCACTTGTCCAGTTTAATAGGGAAGCACAATTTCTTCTTCCTGTATGCCTCCACAAATCAGATCTACCTCTGATCTCATTTAGAGCTTAATCCACGACCCAGAGTAAAAGGAAAATATTGCTGTTGCTTCCAACAGGCATCTGGTCAGTCTTGTACCATGGTTTTACTTAAGTGTAAATTGTGTGCTGAGTTTCTTCCAAGAAAAAGAGGGGTAAGTGGTAAGAAATGGGAATCTGAATGCTCAGCTTTCCACTGTTACTGCTGATAGGACCTATCCTTTGGCTTGGCAAAAACTTGTCACTTTGTCTGGCCTTTTTGCAGGGTGACTGGTACAAAAAAGTGTTCACCTTGACCTTCTTTATTGCTGCATCTGGGCAGCTCACCACAGTTAGAGTCTCTTTTACTGCTTGAGATTTACTTGTGTCCCTGGGGTGTTGTGATAAGCCCCTGAATGTCACTGCTGTGAAGGTTTTGTTCCTCCCAAAGACTATCCAGATGTTCAGTGAAGGCAAGTAGGTTTTGCTTTGGTTGAAAAGTAGATTATATTGTGTCACTGTAATAAATGGCAATAGGAAAAGCGTTGGTTGAATTTAACAGGAAATTGGAATGTTTCACTTGTCACAAGGCCAGTTTATAACATGGACTTCTGACATTGCTCATAGTAGGGGAACCTCACCCCACGTTGAGGGCAAGCTCAAGGCCTAGTTATCGTGCAAATGCAATTTCAACTATCTTCAGAGTAAGACTTAAGTGGTGCATAAGCCTCACACACTCTCTGTGCAGAAGTGTAGAAAAAGGAACGTGATTTGGAAGACACTAGGGAGAAATACTGAAGTTTTACACATCAAAAAGGCTAATTAGAAATGCTTTTCTTTTATAACATCTAAGCCAAGCATATTGACATTAATTATATAAAATACTTAGGGCTTGGAATAAACTACTGGAGAGCACAGATGTATACCAAATCCTATGCAAATGAGCGTGTGCAACTGTTTCCAGGTAACACATTTATTTATAACAATAAGCTGTGTATATGGGTTTCTTTTTAATGGGTAGAACATCATAAAAGGTCTCTCTTTGTCTCTCTCGTGCGCTCTTACTCAGTGTAGTGAGATAGTTATATCTGTTCAGCACAGCCTAACATGCATGCCAGGAGCTGAGAACAGGTTCTTCCCATGCTTGAGTTAGTAGTACTCTTGTCAGCTTTCATGGAATTGTGTTGTGGTAACTAGGGGCCGAATTTGTTCTCCTCTGGTGGTAAATTTCCTTTGGTTTCAGAAAAACTAATGGAATTCATAACTGCATTTGTGTTTTTCAGTCTGTGTCGCTGAGCTTACTAGTGACAGAGGTGCTTAAAGGAAATGCTGTGACTGATTTGCTGTGTTGTCCATTAGTGCTGTCAGTAGAGGCTCTCAATAACATTGGGAAGAAAACTTCGTCTATCCCTTCTTTTACCCTGGCTGGCTGCAAAGAAATTCTCTTCCTTTTGATAAGTTTACTTCATGGTGGAAGAGTTCTTCTACATCAGGGCTATGACAGGCAGGCTCAGCAGGCTGAATCACCTCCACTTCGAATGCTTCTATACCTGTCCCCTATTCCCTGCTCCTTCCATCTTAGGCACTGGCCTACACATGAAAACACTTCACTTTCCAGGACAAATTTCTTTACTGAATCTGCCAAATAATTATCTAAAGATACTCCTTAACATAAGATGAGATGTCTGTCTTACGTTGGAGCTGCTCTGTGGTCATTGTAGATTGTCACCTGGCTGGGCTGTGCTGTGCTGGAACTGGCAAGCTTCCTGGAACTTGCTCTACACTCTTCAAACCATCCTACAGATGCTAAGGCTGAGCACTTTTGCTCTTAGAAACACCCGTCTGCAGCAAAAGATACTGATAGTGAATAGTTATTCTCTCTCATCACCAGTAGAGAATGTTAATGTTGCTAAAGCTGGTTCAGGTTCCTTGAATTCTCCCAATTTACCTAACAATCCTTTTAACATTTCACAGGTGTTTCCAGATCTACTGTATTTGCACAAGTTCCAGAAAGCTCATGGTAAAGCAGCTGCTTTCACCTCTCCGATTCAAGCCCATTAAAGGATTTGAGGAAAGCTATTCAGTGCTGTGAGCAAAGAAGAACAAACATGATCCATTTAGGTGAGTGCAAGGATCATTTCAGACCTCTGAAAAGTAGGAAGAAGTTTCTTTGTACTCTATAATGATAACAGCAATCTCTATACATTCTCAGGAATTGTCAACAACTGGCCTCCAGTCTAACTTGAAGATTTTAGAAACCCCACCAGCTACCAGCAGGTCTGGACAAGATTGCTTAAGACAGATTCCTGGGAAGGTACATTACAGAAGTGACACTGCAGCCTTTGACCTGTTCTTACACTTCCACTTCTTAGCATTCAGTACTGGTAATTAACGGTATCAGGACAGTTGGATTTTTGTTCAGCCTAGTGTGCTTGGTCTTTGGTTTTTGTATTTACATAGGTTTTGGTAAGGGTAGAGACAGTTTCTGTCCTAATTGCACTGTCATATGGAAAAGTAGCAGTTTATATTGACCCTGGTCACCAAGGGTACCCTTTTGGAAAGAGGCATCTCTGAGACATGGAGCCATTGAGTTGGCTGACATGATAGAAGCAGCACTTGTAGCAGAAGCCAGCTCTGAGTTGCATAGGTTTTATTGGCAACTAAATGCATGAAAGTGTTGCAAGGGTGGGAGCAACAGGATAGTATCGGTTGTGAAGTTGGAGTGAAAGCTTTTACATATAATTTCAGCTGTTGGAGAGGCAGATGGTTCTTTTAGTAACTATTCTTTACATATAAATCAGCCTTTTAAACACCTTCCTGCATCTGCTTTGGATAAAAATCCATGTAAACCAACCAAACCCCTGAACTTTTGCCTTTGGTGTGCAGTCAGATTAGGAGGAAAAGGAGCTGCTACACCTGTGAAATCAAATTTGGCTCAAAGATAATTTAGGGTGATCATAAAGGTGAAAGTTCAGAATCATTCTGAGCTGGTGTGGTGCCCATGCAAAGCGCATTGACCTCCTGTCTAACTTCTGCTGTCTCACTTTTTGCTCTTGCTTGAAACCTAAAATTTGGTTTCAAATACAAATTGATTCCTACCAGGTTCCTATAATACAAGTGCCTTACTGAATTCTGACTGAAACAGCATTGCTCAGAGACTGGGGGCCATGTCCTGGCCTTGTGACATGGGGCCAGGAGTGTTTTGCAAGATGTGACAGTTTCCAGACCACAGGCAACTCTGTCTGTAGGGGAGGGTGAAGGAGGTGGGCACTTACCCTAGAGAGATGTTACAGGCAGTGAAAAAGCAAAGTCACAAATGGAAACCGTGAATTTGTTTCTAGCACTGATGGTTTTCTGGTGCAGTTTTCAAGTTCTGTTGCTGGGATGAGAGGCATATTTTTCAGGTATTCCAAGGGAACCAGAATAGATGTGGTCAGCTTTGCAAGGAGAAACCGATGCTCCAGGGAAGGTGATAGCAAGGTGGGAGAAGAGTTGATTCATGGGTAAAGGGAGGGAGGAAGGCAGGCTTATGGCAGGGGGGCTGGGACTAGATGATCTTAAGGTCCTTTCCAACCCTAACTATTCTATGATTCTATGGAGGTGGCCTGACTGCAGCAAGGCATGCAGGGAGTGGTGGGACTACTGGTGAATGAAGAGACTGGTTAGGATGTATCTGGAGGCCATAAAATTGGTGCTGGAATCTCCTGTCTAAAAAGAACATGGCAGAGGAGGAGAACAGTAAAGCTCCTGGGGTGGAACTGTGGGGGTGCACAGGGTGGGATAGGACCACTTTTGCACACATCCCACCGCAGAATGAGTTGACCTGGCCACAGCTCCAGGACTGAGGAAGCACATTGCCTCTGGGTTTATGACATTATCTCAAAACAGTAAGAGAAAAGCCTCAATCTCTTACTGTTTAACTGGGGAAACAGGAGCTTAAAAGCTACCTCCCCTGAAAAATCAGTTCAGCTCTAGTCAGGGTTTTACCTGGGGCTCTCCTGGAGGCCACTTCTGCACCAGCCTCTGCTTGGGCCCGGCAGGGCACTGAATGTGCCAAGCACCTTGGGGAGATGCAGGGGGCACCCCAGGGAGGGAGGTTTGTGCCAGTTAAGTAGCAGCACTTTGGTGGTTTTTGCAGCCCACGGTAACCTCCATAAGACCTGCACTGAAGGAGAGGTATCTGGGGATTTGTGGTGGAGGCTGGAGCTTGATTTGTTTGAGCTCTTCTTTCTCTGAACATCGAGTGTGTTTCTCCTCTAACTCCCTTTAGAGACTGTGCTGACGACTGCCCAGGCTTGGCAGCCCAGTGTCAAAGGGAAAAAGGAACCTTTTGCCCAGCACTGTTACACCATTGAGGCCCCAAATCTGAGCCCTGTAAAATGTGAGAAAATGAGAGATTCGATTATCCATATGGATCACTCTGGATTTATTCTAGATCGTTTCATTAATAGCAATCAAAGACATCACTTTAATGGATTTTTTATCCTCAAAATTGTGATCATGAGGAATTTGTTCTGGCTATTGATTTTGAAAAGGCTTTTGATTCTCTTCAATAGCCTTAACTTACTTCAGATTAAGGTAACAGTAGGATTTGGTCTTAAATATGTTAGATAGGTCAATCTCCTTTATTCAAATCCACAGTTAAGTTAAAACTAATGACCATAGTTTGAAGATGATTTATATACTGGGCTTAGCCAGGAGAGTCCTTTTTATCTTGATACTTTTGCTGTTACAGAGAAGCCTTTGTTTTGGGAGAAATCAGTATTTTTAAGGGAAAAGTCAGTGATGTTTTGCATTCTGCCCTTAGTTGGAGAATGTTATATTTTTAATGAAGATTTTTAAATATTATGCAGAAAGTCACTGAATGTTCATGTTTCTTCTTTGCTAATTGGGGTAAAACTTAAAGCCATTAGGCGATTTAAATGTAGCTCTATTTGAGCAGTATCCTTTATTGGATCCCCCATTATCCTTTAAACATCTTGGTGTGCAAGGGGATAAAATTAGAAAGAATTTGTTTGCTTTAAATTGCCAGCCTCTGCTTGATAAAACTATTAGCTATTTAGCTAATTGGACTGCTCTTCCATTATCATTAATTGGCAGAATTGATACAATTAAAATGGGGGCTTTATCTAAAGTGTTTGTGGGGCTTTTTTCTGAGGTATTCCCATCAAGTTCCCTGACATGTTGAGGGAGCTTTACATTCTGTGATTAGTTTTGTTTTCAGGGTTAGAGATAAATTTAAGATTCATTTTGAAACTCTGCAGCTTCTCCTAGAGTCCGCTGGCCTGGCTCCTGCTAATTTTGGTGGTTTTTTTGGCTGCCCTGGTACAACATGTTGTTTCATGATTTAGACAATCCCCAGCATTATGGGGCAGTGCAACCACATGCTGAGCAAAATCAGGCCCTCAGAGCACACCCCCTGCTTTGCAGAAGGTCACCGCAAGGCTTGCTCCCAGGGCTGTGTCCTGCAAGGTGCCAAACACCCATTGTTCCGTGACCCACCAAAGCATTTTAACACAGCCATAACTTTTAAGCATACATACAGGCCCAGTGATGGCAATTAGCTTACTCATACTAGTTAAGTTAAATAAAGGCTGTGCTTGGTTGGGGTCACAGTAATCATCACCTTGTGGGTTTGAGACTCCCATGTGAACCCATTGCAAAAACTGCTTACACCTTAGCTGTGCTCTGAGCTGATAGTGCCCTCCACATGAGCACGGGGAAGGCACTGGGCTTTGAGGGGAGGTTCTGCCAGCCCTTTTCTTCCCATGTGGTCAGAGCATCAAGAAACTGCACCCCCTGCTCCTGCCATCCCTGATGGACATGCCATCTTCTTTAAGCTGCTAACACGAGTCATGCTTCTCCCTCCTAACACTATGATTCATGGCAGCCATTAGCCTCAAATAAATGAATGGGCCACAAGAAAATTAAAACCAAATCACGCCTCTATCAAGGGGAGGTCTTGTTGACAAGCAGGGCCTCCATTGCCAGAATTAGTCATCTGGGTCGGCCTTTTGGACCAACAGCTAAGAAAACCAGAGGATGATTAATCGGGCAGGACCACGAGGATGTCACCCCTCCCATACGGCTGGCCAGCATGGGCAGTTTCTAAATCACACTGCGAGGGCAGTGGCTGTATCACTGAATACCACCACTACCTCTGCTTCATCTCCATCATAATTTTATAGAGTGCTAGGGTACCACATCTTTACTTCAGCACCCAAACATGTGCTTATGCTGGGACTTTTTTATCTGGTAAATTAAAATAGACAAAATACAATCTGGAAGCAGGTAAACACAGAAGTCATTTTCCACCCTGCAT
>JAVHNF010037084.1:10412-20454 GCA_034783455.1 Micropsitta finschii
ATTTTTTGCTACTTAACTTTTACATTGAGCTTAACATAATTCTTAATAAACAATATCCCAGTTTATAGTTTCTCACAGGTTTCCAGTCCTTTTTCTCTACTCAAGCCTTCACATCCACAAAGTCCAAGGACCAAGAGTGAGGCAAGGAGAAGGAGGCTCCTTAAACTTTTTCTTCTTGTGCATCCATGCAGTGCTGGCTGCAATCCTGGCCCTCTGTGATTCATAAACTATCTAATCCTCCTTTTAAAACTCTCTCTTAAATCAGAGAATTCTGTTTCATTGCCTCCTGCTGCATGAAGGTCAAAGCCTGATGGTGCATACTTCACTGATCCTTATAACAGTGCCCTCTTCAAGATCAGTTTCATTTGCCATGTGTCAATGATTTCCACTCCCGTCTTAATATAATTAGAGGAAGGTGACATGAACAACACCTCTTCACCTGTGTGAATGGCTGAGACCGTCTTTGGATGTCTACAGGTAATTAAGATTTGAGCCTGCTGCTCATAGAAAAGGCTTTCTTCTGTTTTGTTTTGCTTTTTTCTAAATAAACCTGAAGTCTTGTGGCTTAGATTTTAGAGCTGGACATGAAATAAAGCAGTGCATTAGAAATGTTGGATATATCAGGTGCAGTTAATTTGAGAATGCTTCCATTTCTTTTTCACAAATTAGTTTATCCTTTAATAAAAGACAAACAGGGAATCAAAAGAACAAAGAATAGCTAATATTAAAAAGGAACTAAAGTAAGTCTTTCAAAAAAAGGAAAGATGTAAGGGCTAATATCTGTACAGTGGACTCAGGAAAAAATGCAAATAATTATTATCTTTCTGTTCAGAATACAGGTTTTTATGGATTTCACAATGAACATAAAAAGCCACATGGAATCAAAGTGGTTTGGATTGGAAGGGTCCTTAAAGCTCATCCAGTTCCAACCCCTGCCACAGGGCAGGGACACCTTCTGCTAGACCAGGTTCCTCCAAGCCCCATCCAACCTGGCCTTGAACACTGCCAGGGATGGGGCAGCCACAGCTTCTCTGGGCAGCCTGCACCAGCACCTCAGTATACTCATAGGGGAAAACTTCTGCCTAAGAGCTCATCTCAATCTCCCCTCTTTCAGGTAGTTGACATCAGTCACTCTTCTCTTATTCACCAGCGCTGCTGCCCCATTGTGGAAGGCCACCATGTTGATCAGGCACAATTTGCCCTAAGTGAAGCCATGTTGGCTGTCACCAATCACCTTCTTATTTTACGTATCTTAGCACAGTTTGCATGTTCTGTTTGTACATCTACTTACAGTGCTCCACTTCTACTGCATACAGTAAAAAAAATTTCTATGCAAAATGAATTGGAAAGCTCTCTAGCCCAGTTTTATTTGACTTGGTGTGATTTGCTATTGTAAGTAGCCAAAAATTTCATAGGAGATAACTCCGAAATGAAATGTGAGGGCATTGCACCAATGTGCTGGTAAAATTGCTACAATTTTCACATATACTTTTCTAACATCTACAGTTCCTGCTATCTCAGTAAGCAGTACAGGTAACCTGATGGTCAGTGTAGTAATGTAACTCCCAGACTACAGATGGAGAGCATGTTCTATATATGGTCAGGTACACACAGATGCTGCCCAAGGTCAACAGCAAAAGCCTGTATGAAAAGCTGATAGTCCAGTGCTGTGTCCAAGTGATTCTTTCCTTCCTTCAACAGCTTAAAGAAAAATACTATAAGAACTTGCATATGGGGTGTTGAGACACGTACAGATAGCTTGTGTCTGACCATCATGAAGTATAGACTTCCATACTAATATTTGTGCTCAGGGCAAAAATGCCATTTGGTGCTTTCCTGTAGGTGTTGCAGCTCAAGAACCTTATTCTTCACACAACTTGTTGATACTCTTATTGTATATGTTAACATCCTATTTTAAACTAGTTTGCTGTGAATTTATTTACAGGCTGCAAACACCCTGAGGAAGAAGGAGTTTGTACATGGAAAAAGACCTTCACTGAGGTTAAAATGGAGCAACACTACTTGGGGAAGCTGTGGGATTTCCTAGAACTAGGAAATAGTGCTTTCCCTGCCATGGGAATAATGTGGTCTTGCTGGAGGATATGGCAAAAATTTCATTGGTTTAAATGAGTCAGAATTAAGGTCTTTGGGGAAAAATAAAAGTTCCTGATGTTATTTGTAGTTTTTTGCCTGTGCTTATATTTTAACTAATGTGGAAATATAGGTTCTGTGTCATGACAACACATAACGTATTCTTTAATAAATATAATACATCACAATGCACAGTTTTTATTACAATTACAGAAAGCAATACTAAAGTAATACATATAATACAACAAAAATACAACACACATTTCAGTATATATTGGAACACATGTATTAAATTCCCGTGGCAGACTTCTTAACTCTAAAGTACCTCTTTTCTGATTGCCATCAAGCGAATGTATAATCAGGAGTTGATGGGAGTAAGAGTGAGAGATGAGGATGTTTTTATTAAAATGAATTAAATTTTACCAGCAGAAAAATCATGGCCAAATACCAAGAAAGCATCCCAGTGCATCTTTGGAGGAACAGAAACCAGGAAATGTCCTTTTTTTTTCCTGACTTGCAAATACCATCTGTCTGAATGTCTTTGGCAGGAGGACAGCCTCTAAAGGAAAGTGCTGGGACAATAAAGACTAGACTGGACAAAATCCAAGGAAAAAATCTGCATCGAAAAAGTGATGGACTAGGACATTTAAAAGGCCTTTTCGTTCTCTCTCTCTGTGCTGTTTAGTGGCTTTGGATCTGATCTGTAGAGCTTAGTATTTAGTACTGAAATATTTTGAAAAGTGTCTTAGAAACAGTATTGCCTTCGTATCTTGCTGATCAAAACAGGATAGCAAATAGGTAGTTCAACATAGTGATGCTAGTTCAGCATACTGTTACCTTGCTCTCTCTGTAAACTAAGGTCCCTGCTACTAAATGGGAGGAAGAGCAGCCCTGCTAGTTGTGTTTGTGCCTGGAATTCAAGCCTGGGCATTTCTTGACCCCATGATGCTCCTCAATGACCAATGATGTTTCCTAATGATGACAGAAACATGCAGGGGAGTGGAAACGTACAGCAGAAGAGTTATAGATTTGGTAGGAGAAAGAGTGAGGAACTGAAAGATTTGATGGCAGGGAATTTATGTAAATAAGACAATGAAAATTTACATTATATGCTAAGTGGGACATTGCCTCGTATGTAGTGTCTGGTTTTCTCAGCTTACTGCATTGACAGCTGTGAGAGAGGAAGGAGCATGGCGAGTCAAGTGTACTAGCTGATGTGCACATCCAATCCTTGGCAGGATCTGCTTGCACACACAAGACTTGGCTCCAGATAATGCCAACACTTTTCAATCATGTGTCATGTTTCTGTTAATCTTGCAAACGGCCAAAATCAAGATACCCAGCTTACTTACCCTCTAATATTTTATACACAGGCTTCTTAAGCACACTGTAAACTCAGGAATGAAGAGCAGAGATTCCACTGCAATCACTGCAGCAAGTATATTTTCTTTCTAAAGGAGAAGGCAAGTAATTCCCTAAATTTTGTGTGAGTTAACTACAAGTGGTCACAGGTCTTGATGCTGATGTAACATGTTAAATGCACAGCAAGAATCTGAGCTGGAGGGCAAACTTCTTCAGTTCTGTCTGCAAGAATTGGGTCCCCCTTCCACTTTCAGTGTGTCATGGTTGTGTCATCCAGTCCAAGAGAGAGGAGCAGAGAACAAGGTTGTGAGCAGCAAGGATTTGTCTTAGACAATTTGCTCCACAGTTGGTTGTTGCCAGTGATCAGCACCTCACTCACTTGCAGCAACCTACACACTTGGATAAGCCTGACAAACCCTTGATACAACGCACAATGTTTTCTAAAGGTATTAATTGATTTGGAAGAATTTTCTTTGGAGTTTTTGTTGTGGTTTGTTGTTTTGATTTTCCTCTGTATTATTTAAATTCCTTCACTATTCACAGAAAATGCAGTCTCTGAAGATTATGATTGATTCCTTCTTTACTGAAGATAGGATTTACCTCAGTGACAAGCTGTCTTGAACAGTGAGCACATGTTGAAGAGGTGAGTAAAATATAGTGGCTTTTGGATACCTCACATCTGTCTTAGCTTGAGTTCTCAGACTGTTAACAAAGATAAGAACTAGACAAGCCAGACACAGAGTTTCTCTGACTTGGGTAAGAATTTTGCAGAGAGCATCAGTGTTGACCAGATTTCTGCAGTCAGTTGAGCAGATTTGCTGCTGACTTCAGTGGGAGCTGGGCTGAGTAAAGGCAAAGCACCATGGTAACTCCTACTCACAGGGCAATCAAGCTGTTACTGAATCTGACATGAAAGACTCTGTTGGGAGTAGCCAGACAGAGCCCACATGTACCACATCCTGCAGCTCATCCCACATAGCTCAGTAAACAACCTTCCGCTGGTAACAGATGCTCTTTGAGTCTCTTGAGGTGGCATCTTAAAGACACTCCAGCCTGATGCTTTTCAAGATGTTTTCTCTTAATCAATAGTACCTGCCTCTTCCAACAGCTGGGGTTTTTAGAACAGGAGTCTGTTCAGTTTCCACAGTAAAAACAAATGTACAATAGCATGATGAGCTGCTTGTTTCCCAGGTGAATGCTGAGAAGAATGCAGTGAGATCTAAAGATCCAGTACAAAGCAGAGAAGGATTAATGGAAAATGAGTCTGGAGGATGTCCTGACCTGAGCAACATAAAGAGAAAACTGACATTAAAAGGTGTTAAGAGGATAAGTGTCCATGGTGATCATCACTGGTGAATACAACTACCCTAATTTCATTGACTTCTGAATTATTCTCAGTGTTGCATTCCTTTCTGCAGTTCTCTCCTTTGTCCTCTCTCCCTGCTGCTTTCATCTTTTTGATGTGTGTGTGATTGGCAAAAAAAGGAGGAAGGTTGAGAATAGCTGATGCTGAGCACTAGAAAATACCTGGGAGGGAAATAGACTTTTCAGCTATGAAGCTGTCCAGATGCTTGCAGTGCAGTGTTTACCACAGCTTCCTTCTCCCTTGAGAGCATTAGCAAACTATACCAGTGCAGGAGTTGTGGTCCTTTGAAACACTTGAAACACAATCTCTTTGCTTCAGTTTTCACTCTGATAGTTTAACATATATGGTAGTCCACAGCTCAAAACTCCTAAGAAGAAAGTATTTTTTTCAGATAAATACTCACCAGACATTGATGATGCTTATTTTTTATTAGAGAAAGAAGAGACGGGTAAAATTCTACATGTCAGTGATTTTGACATTTCATTCTGCCAACGCTTTTGTGTTGGTGGTGTTTGCTGACCTCTGAGTTCTTCCTAGGAGTAACTGGTAACAGCAGAGACCTAAGAGGAGACAAAAAAGCCCCAAACCCAAACCAACAAAAATTCCCTTGACATCCAACCATCGAACAATAGATTGAGCTAATAATTTAAAGAGATTAATTTTAAAGAAGCTACATATTAAAGAGAAATATAAAGGTTCATTATGTGTCAGTAAGGAATATTAAGCTTCCTCGACCCAGGAGAAGAAAAAGAGATTGAATTTGACATCTGAGTGAAAACCCTTGGAATGAAAACAATTAGGACATTAATGTAAAAGGATCCAGCATTTCTTAATGTAATTGACCTTTGATGCCTTACAAATCTCTTATTTTTAAGATTGCAAAGCATCTCTAAGAGCTGATTTGGGAACATGACAATTTAGAAAATGGAAAATTCATTCCTTAGCCTGAGTTTAGTGCGGTTACAGCCTCCCAGCATTACCCATGAGATAACACATCACTGCTCCTGATTTTCTCCAAAACTCAGAAGGTTACATCCCTAGAGACGTCTAGAAACCTTTGGTGCTTGTGCATCATTATGCTGTCTGCTTTACTCCTTTGCACCCCCAAATTGGATTAGGTCCATCACCCTTAAAGGCAAGGAATAGAACATGAATCATCCATTGTACTGACTCTGAAAAAGCAGTTACGTGCTGTAGAGTTTCAGAAGCAGCTTTTAATATATGAAGCAGGTCATCCTCAGATGCAGCCTGATGTGAAGGTTTCCATGGACAGTGAATGTGCTAATGCAACTGTAGATAATGAATAACAAGATCCTAGTAGGATATTACAGTAATAGAGGACTTGGACAGGGGATGCCAATCCTGGTGTCATAATGCTTCATTGATATAAATGTAGCAAAGCATAAGGTGAGGCAAAAACCCTCGGTGCCTTCTCTGAAGGTTTCTTTGTGCACTTTAATATTAGAGTATAAATTAGTGCCATTTGGTCATCAAAAGGACTGGGTTCAACTTTTTCTGAGAGACTTACTGGAGCAAATAGAACACTTTCAGCTCCAGTCATTATCCCAAGTTGTGGCAGTATTTCTCCTCTTGAAAGTAGTCAATCTTTGGCTTGAAAATCAACAGGATTCCACCATAGTGGAAAGGGACTGCAAAGTCAGAAAGGCACATTATTACTTAAGAAATGCCATGAGAGATTGCTATTGCCAGGGGATCCCAGCAGCAATTGAGCACTCATTTCTTCTGGTGATGAAGGGGCAGAGCAGCCTCCGTTTTAACCCCTTGAGCATTGCTATTCAAAGACTTGTAATTATGCAGATTTCATTCAAACTAATTACAAATAGAAGTCCCTAATATCTTTGTCAACATTTTTAGTTCACCACTTATTTCTATTTTTTAGTTCCCCATCTTTCACCTTGACCCTTTTGTTCAAGGTTCTACCTCCTGACACAGACCCAAGTGTCCATCTCACCTTTTATCATTCCACGTATTCCTACTCTGCATTGTACAGAGTATACTGAATGGGAGAGGCAGCAGAGTTACCTTTATATGAGCTCATTTGAATGTTTGGGACAGCATAGTATAATGCACTGCATAAAGCATATGAGCCCCCATCCTTCTTTTGCAAATCCTACTTGCTGTATAGTTGTTTTCATCATTTAAATCTCAATTTAGTTTGGTTTAAGCCACCTTTCTGTGTCTTTCTTTCCATGCATAAGATGCCAGCTTTCTTAGATCATTTGGCCAAATTCTGTCTTTGGCACAGTTTCCATTTTATATAACAAGGTTGGAGTCTGTAAGGCTTAATAACAAGTTAGCCTTAGCAACAATGGCTGGAAGGTCAGGGTGTAGCAGTAGTGACATTACAGTGCTGTGAAGAATTAGGCTTAGTGGGCATCCACATGTCTGTGAGTGATTTTGGATAGCCTGTGAGGACATCTAGGGGAACAGTCAAAGAACTGATGTTTGGTTTGGACTAAAAAGCTTGTCTGGAAGATGCTGTTCCACAGCCAGTCCAAGCCATGAACAGTTGATAAGCTTGTTGATTGAGATTAGGGAGGTTTGCCTCTGAGGAGTAAAGGTATTAAAGCACTTTACCTTAAAGGAGAAGAAAAAAATCCCATTTATTTAAGTATTTCACTGACCAAGAGGATAATGAATTGACACATACATATGTGCTACCTGGAGGAGTAGGAAGGAAGTGCTCCATCGTATCTGATTTGAAGCATAGTATAAGTTACATGCATGGTGGCAGCATGTCAATATTAGGAAGCTTTGCTATAAATAAGAGCAATGCATTAGGCTGCAGCAGAGTCTCCTGTAGGAATTGTTGAAAACACTGCATCTTGAGACCACAACTTGCAAACCACAGTAGCCATAACTCCCTTTAACATATTAAAAAGATAGATGTAGCAATAAGGGAGAAGAAAATACGGTTCATTGAAGTCTCTAGCTTGATTTCTAAACAATAAAAATAAGAAGCTTGTGCTAATGTTAGATGTGAAAGAACAGCAACTGGGTCAGACTGTGAGGCACTGTTTCCACTTTACAAAATAAATAAATATTAATTTCCTTCCAGGAAAATGGCAAATTGTTTCAGAACACTCAATATAAATAATTCACACATCATCTTCTTCACAGGAATGAGAGGATTCATATTGTGCAGTCCCATTCATATAAGCAATGGAGACGGTTTAGCTGAAAGTAATTAGCTGAGGGTGCTTTGGAAGTCTATATCAGTGCCAAAGACTAAATCTGAAGAACTTGAATCCTAATGTAGTTCCTTAAGATCAGGAAATTTATCTCCTCTTTGTTTCTGTTGCAGTGGTCAAAGATAATGATTTTTTTTCCAAGAAAGAATACTTAACAATGTTAGAAATTCTCATATCTCTTTTCTATCTGATGAATACGAGTGGGTTTTTTATAAGAATGAAAACTCTGATGATTGACTGTATTTTAAAATCAGGTTTTTCAGTTTCTCTGGGAGAGCTTTTGTGTGCTCACATCCACATAACAGAATAATGTAGGAACGCAAAGACAGTGCATAAATGTTTTGGTATCTTAAAACCCTATAGAACCACTGTTCCAGAGGGAACTCACGTTATTTGCGAGTCTTGCTGTTCCTTCTCTTTCCACATCTTTGGTATCATACATAATATATTTTCAGGAAAAGAAAGGATCAAAAAGCAACCAAAGAAATAAATACCCAGAGATCTGGGAATGAAAGAAATGAGCCCTCAAAGACTGTAAAAGTAAAAATACTAGTGATGTGCTGATTCACAAGATTCACCACAGGCTTATAGGGCAAGTAATGCAGAATTTTATGTTTGTGTTAAATTATACAATATCTAATGTGGTTTTAACAAGAATTATCCAGGGAATTATGCTGTCAGTTAATAATTCAAATTAACTCAGTGCATAAAACTGAAAAAGTGTAATAGCAGTGGAAAGGGTTGTATTTTTTACCCTTAAATATGAGAATGGTTCATTTCAGATGAGGGTATGAATTTCGTGTTGGTCAAACTGATTTTGTTTGCTATAAACACTATGCTTAAAAGAAAAAACCTGAATTTCACAGTGTGTGTAAGTAGGTGGAACGCCACACGTCTTCTGGCCATTTGCTGCTGTGTGAATTGAGCATCCCCATGACCCAGACAACTTACGTAACTTTCTTAAAACCACAGCAATGAAATTATTCATAATGACAAAGAAGGGAACTGACCCAGTTTACTCAAAATGAAGTTCCCTTCCTTCCCCCCCAGCAATAGCTGACACCAGCGAGTTTCACTTCAAACTGGGGTTAAAGCAGCTTGCTAAAACACAAGAACAAACTTAAAGAAACAAGCACTGCAAATAGGAAACATGCATTTGTAAGCAAATGACAAGCTTGATCTTTTAAAGCTTATGTTCTGAGTCTGATTGCACTTCTCAGTTATTTATATCTAAATGCCTCCACTCTTTAAATAGTGGCCATTCATATTTCAAGTGGCCTACATGCACAACACTTATGTTTCATGGCTGCTCCACGTGCATCGTAACTGGATTCCTGGAACAAAAGGCAGGCAGAAGTGGTGAACTCTGATGTTACATACTTAATGCAGCCTAATAAGGTCAGTGGAGATTAATTGTAAAATCATGGACTGTTCCATTTGAGGAATATATCCCAGATGACAAGAGATAAAACACCGTTGCATATCAGTCTTCAAAGACGTGGCTGTTTTAACATTGTGCCCTCCTTATTTAATGCAAGCAAAACTGAAGCAAAGATGTGTGGTCTAGCATGGCACTGGATGGTGATGACTTGGGAATACAGGAATCAGGAAGTGCCAATTTCCCAGCCTTTCTTGATGACCTGCAGATTGTAAGAACTTGCTGGGAGTAAGTTCCAATTGTGAGTTCAATGTTTTGAGGAGAAGCTTTTTGCTCTTTTGCCTTGGGTTGGAAAAAGCATCTTTGGAAATCCCTTGTATGCTGATCGGCAGAAGAAGGAACAAGGAGTCTATGATGTGATTAGCACATGGCTAGAATAGTCACTGATAACAGGGAAAATGGTAGACTGGGACAGAGAACGAAGGCTGCAGATCACAGAGGGCCTAATCATCAGCATATTGGATACTATAGCATAGGTTTTTTTCTCAAAGGAACTTTTATCCTGGACAAAAAAGTCTTTTCTGATTAAAATTCAGCTGACACATTTCATCATGAAGTGGCTTGGTTAAGGTA
>JAVHNF010037088.1:0-23794 GCA_034783455.1 Micropsitta finschii
ACAGGAGCATGGAGATGTGGATTCAGGAGCACGGAGATGGGGATACAGGAGCACGGGGATGCGGATACAGGAGAATGAGGAAGGAAGGGAGAGAAACTGACTTAAGATAAAATATTCCTGCTCTGAATGAGGTGGTGCAGAGAAATGGCGCATGACCTCTTGTTTTTACACCTGTAGGATTGAAAATAAACTTTTTGACTCATTACATGGAATCTTATATTTATAGCAACCATAGTTTTTAAATTTTACTGTTAATGATTGCTTTTATTTATATTGTATATTCTATTACTTGCTCCCTAAAAAACCAAATCCTGATAAGTTGCTGATGGATAAGTTCTTGGCAAGCTCACTCTTGTTCCCATAGTTATTGGTGAAGATAGCTGGAAGTTGGTTACTGCCTTTTTTCCTTTTTCTTTTTCCAACAGTAAGAAATTGGATATCCAGAGACACATGGCATAGTCATAGGACTTTAAAGGCAGTCATCACTGAGAAGCTGATACCAACCAATTAAAAAGAGGTGGTTACGTGATGTAACATTATCAGGAGAAACAATTCATGAGTCAAAGCATTCCAGGGCATATGAGCTCCAGTCCAAAGAACAGTCTCAAGCTGTTTAAATAAAGTGACAGCAATATTGTCAGCTAAATATAAACTATAGAAAATATTAACTACAGTGACTGAAGATGAGCACACCCCAGGTGCTAAATGACTATTCTTTCACTGCCCTTTACTGCATTCAGATTGAGTTTACCTTAGGCATTTTCAGTGAAATTTCTTGGTAGTGAATAAAGATAATAGAACATTTAACCTACTAGAAAGGTAAGTTGGATTTTTGGCATTTAATGAATCCAGCTAAACAGTTTGGATTTTCATTGAAAAGTCACCAGGGGCTGAGAGGCTGTTTGGCTGCATCTATTTTAATGTTTTCGACAACTAGATAAATAGGCAGGAACTCATGCCCTAACCATCATAGTTTACTGTGGCTGCAGGGCTGAGAAAGGTCATTATAATGGCAGAAAGTAGGAGAAAGGCTTTCCAAAAAGTTCCAAGGAGCTGTTTAGCCCTCACATTGTTTGATTAGAGATTAAAAGATATACCATGACAACTATTGCAAACCCTCTGAGCTTTGAGGGAGTCTGAATCTTAAGTCAAACTTTGTGATTTGGATTCATATCTGTTAGCAGAAGTGTGATTTGTCTGTATTGGAAAAACAAATGCAAGAAAATATGAGTGTGTATCTTGGAAGCAGTGGGTGTATTGCTTAGCTCGATGCTTATTTCAGCTAGAGCTTTGGATGCTCAGTTAACATAGCTGTCATTTCTTGAATCATATTTGCTTTCACCCTTCCCCCCCCTTTTTATTTCAAAGGTGATTTTTGCAACTACCATAAACTCTCTAATCTTGCAGAGCTGCTTATGATCCATATGCATCTCATTCTTGTAGTGTTCCTGTAAAATGAAGCCAAGGAAGAGCTTGAGGGAGTTGAACTGATTAGCGTAAGGCCTTGCTGTGACTAAGAACCAAAGCCAGGAACAAAACCTGGGAGATTCTCTCCCATTGCTGCCTTGTCAGTTTATACAGGTCTTGTGCACAGGGATTTGTGTTGGGGTGTGGGGCCTCAGGAGAATGGAATCTGTTACTAAGTGTTCATTTGTGTTACTAAGGCTCCTTAAAAACAGATATGACAGTTCATAATTTTAGGAAATAACTGTTTATTCTAAAATGGCAGATAGAATATGGCATTAGATTTACAATGAATTACATTATTGAGTTCTGCCTACATAACATTGTTTTATGGGAGGAGCTGCAAACTATTTTGGCTATTGACAAAGCATTTTCATTTTTCTTGAAGGCTATCTGAACACTACTGTAACTGATATCTTTATATAGCAAAAATAACGACCAGTTTTCCTGAATGTTTAAACCATGTTAAACTGGTTTGCAGCTAGAAATAAGTTAAGTTGTTCTGGTAAATTCTGTGCTGCTGTGTCAGTGTACCCTGTTCTGCATCAGGCCTGTACTGGCATAGGCAAACTTACACTGCAAAATAGATTGCGTAAAGGATGCTCTTGAGTTTCAGAAGGGGCTTGAGGATCCATGAAAAACACAGGGCCATATAGTGATGATGTGTGCTACAGGTATGAAAGAGGAGGATACTGTGGGCAGTGTGAGCAAAAAAGAGTATACAGTGCTTTAATTTATCCCAAAGCTGAGTGCTGATTTGTGACAGTCCTGTAAGTCATGCTTAATATTATGGGAGGAGTATATGTCTTTGTTGCTCTTTTAGAAGGTGAGGAGGGATAAGATGATGTGGCTGAGTTTTACTTTTCATGAACACCAGGTTAGCATAAAAGTTTAGAAGGAAATATTTAAATGATTATGAGTACTACTGAAAATGGTTTCTCTTAATTTGTTTAGTTCTGGAGTCACCAGAGCACTTAGACATGTGCTTAACTTTTTGAAACTGAATAGTCCAATTTGAAATTAGTGGACTGCTTGCGTACTTACAGTTAATCATGTACTTAAGTACTTTAATCTGGCACTTTGGGGAAAAGGAATTGAGGCTGTTCATAAAAGCTCTGTAAGTGAATATATTTGTAATCTAATCTGATTCCAATCTACTGTTGGAGCTGTACACCTGGGTTATGTCTTTACTGTAGTCACTAAAGAGGATGAATTAGTCCATCTGAGTACCACACTACTGTAGTTGGAGTGCTATCAGAAATGAGCTTGTTTAAAATTAGTTTGGATATCTCAGCATTACAAAGCAATCATTTATATGCCTGCAGTGTAGACATGCCTTTAGGTTTATGAATGCTTTGTTAGGGTGGAGCAGAGCAGAAGCTAGAGTCTCCAGCCAACTACAAGTCTACTTTGTCATATATCTCATTTTTATTCCTTAGTTTATATGTTTTTAAAATAGTGTCAGGGCTATCACATTGTTGTTATCTGTGTTAATACTTTGTAGCTTGATTCTGAAATATCTAGCACCTACAACTCCAGGTCTAGCCGTAATTTCCACCATAACATTTAATTTGAGCAGTCAGCAGGGTGGAAGATTTTAGGCTTTGGAAGCCTTTAATTTCATCTAATTGTTTTGAAAGAGAAGATGAACATTGTTTGAAGAATTTGAGACTGTCGAAGAACCTTAGACAAAAAAAATACCCAACCTCCTGAAGTATTATTTGTATTTAGAAGGGTATAACACAGACTGTCTGTAGCAAAAAAGGAAAACTTTTCTTGAGAATCTGACTGACAGTCTTCATTACAGCAGAGAGGATTTCTTCTCTGGATTAAAATAAAAAATTGTGGCAGATATATAGCACATGGAACTGTTTGGGACTCATTTTATGTAGGTAAAAAGCCCTTAGCAGTTAAATTTTAGCTTTACTACCTCGGTATCAAGGCTGACTGAAATGGGGGTTCAATTCCTCAGCTTTATTGAGGTTTTGATAAATGATCCCACCCTTTTTCTGTCTTGAGTTCAAAATGAGATAGAATTTATTCTAGGTCTGGAAAATCCAAATCAAGGTTTATTTAATTCTTGAAGTTGAGTAAGTGATAGGACTTCAGATAGTTAGGGCCCTTTTCAAAATTTTTTTCATTCCCATTAGGTATATTTTCCACCTTTAGTGATTGCTGTGTTCAGCTAATCTGTCGATTTAACCAAAGCAACAATTTCACAATGTAGTTTTCTTTCTGATTGTATGCTGTGTAATCAATATACTGATATAATATGAGTGTAATTTCCTCTCTTATTTTATCTCCACTGCACAGTATTATAAATAAACAGCTAAAAAAGAAAAAAGAAAGAAAAGCACCAAACAAATCTGTTGCATCTTCTTTTAAGATTGTACCACTGTAGACACTTGTTCTAGTAAAGTAGAATTGGACCCACTTGATTGCATTTAAATTTTCCATGCTTCAGCAGTTTGTCTGGGAGCACAGTAAAGAAAACCCCCCGAGCGAGGATAGTTTAGAATAATAGAACTTGATTTTGTGTATTATAGCGGCACCATTTGCGCTGCTGTAGTTAGGGTTGTGTCAGCACTTCCATTATAAACCCCTGTTTGCAGGGGTTATAACTAGGGAGATATTTTTTATCAGAAACTTTTTTTAAAATCATTTGAGTGAATTTAATTGATAATAGAAAAAATTATAATGGAAATTAGGAAATATATGATACCTTTTACAAGCCTTATTTGTTATGAATATTGACTATTCGGCCCCCACACCCCACCCCCAGGGATTTAGCAAATGCATTTTGAATATTTTAAATGTAAAATTGGGAAGTTATTATGGCTTAAAATTTTACTGCTATTCATACTCATAGTTTAACATTAAAGCATTTTAACACTACAACCTGTTCTATTGGTTAATGTTATCATAAACTACTCAAACAGGGCAGATTCTTCTCCCTTTGAATTTAATGAGATACTGGAGTTATTTGCCAATCTCTGCCTTTGGACTTGGTGGAGTTCTGTGTACAGAATTCTCACATTTAAGTAAGCAGAACAAAACACATAACAAGTGAAAAACCCCATCATGTAGTAATTGACTGGTTAACACCCAGTCATGGAGTTTATATTTACTTTGTTTTTGCTAATTATAAACCCAGGCATAATCAATATTTGGTGCATAAACAGGCACCCTCAGACGACATGTACACATGAGGTATGTTGACTGAGTTGATGATTGTGCTGGGAAAAGATGAGGGGCTTCATCTAGCAGGGTTCTACATCTCTGTTGCTTTTTACCACAATGTTTAAAATCTAGCAACCAGAAACCTGAAAAGTACCATCAAGTGCTGACTTCTGACCATAATTAATGCACTAAACTTTGCTATTTTAGCAAAGGTTTGGGGGAAAACAGAAATGAAAACACACCCCTAAAACTTATGTCATGAGGAGAGCAAGTGCCCTAGGATGTCTGCCTGCGCTTGCTTTCTTTTTAGACTCCAGGACTATAGGTAGCTGAGTAAAGTACAGTATGAAAATGTGTTTGACCATAATGCAGCAGTGAAGGAAAGGCATAAGAGGAGCTAGAAAACATTTGAACCCTGCTCTCAATCTAATTTCTTAGTGTACAGAAAAAACTTGCTGGCGTGGCTTGAGATTATTAGTGAATGTGATTTTGTCAATAGACTTTTATTTTTAAGGTTAACAGAGTCCCCTTTTCTCTATGTAATAAACTTAAAAACCAGAACATGAATAAAGTTTTTATTTAAATACATGTAAAATATCATGTATAAGAGGAAAGTATATTAGTGTACATGGCAAAGAAAAAATGTTTCCTCTCTAGCGCATTATCAGTAGATAGCTTCACTGAATGGTCACTTGAGGAAATACCAAAAGCCTGTTTATGAAATAGAGGTGAAGCCTTTCTAGACTAATTATATTCAGCATGTAATTTCTAAACTTCACCCTGAATTTTGATTTTCAATTAACATTCCCAATTTGAAGATAATTTTCTATTTAATGTAATTGCAGGAAATAATTTATTGGCTGATTAAGACTGAGGGCCCAGCCTTCCTTAAGAAAACAGTCCCTAACAAACCAGCCTTTAAAGCTTTGGACAGATTCAGCCTATTTTTGCAGCTGCAGAGTTGTGTTTAACTAGGATTGTGCACTATTATTCATTGATGAAATTTGTAGTTGAAATTGTTCTTAAGAGACATTTTCATTTCTAGTTTTGTGTCATGATTAATTTATGGTGAAGAAACATCCATAGCTATTGCTTTTCACAGAAGCTCATTCAGTTTGAAAGAGGAATAGGATCTGTTGAGAAGGTGAAAGAAAAGAAAATCCTTTATTGTGACTTTCAGTTTTCATTACTGGTTTTCAAATTGCATGAAGTGTTGACTCATATTTTCATGTGAGTGATTATATTAACATGACTATTTTAATGAGAAAGGGAAAGGCAAACCTTTTATTTTATCTTGGCTTATAGTGATTATGAACCAGAACCTTTTGAAGTACGTACAATAATGCTGGTTGCTGAACTCTTGACGCATTTTCTGTAGCATCAACACATATTCTTTAGTGTAGTAAGAATGTAATACATGGTTTAAATTCCTCAGTTCTGCTTATTGACAACGCTGATATTAGACTTCCACTTGCACTTAGGCTTCCCTAAAGAAGACACAAACCTCTTTTTCTCTACCAGTATCAAGTTTAAGAGGCAGGATTATCTCTATTTACAGAATAGTTATTCTAAATAGGTATCAGTGTTTTAATATGTTTCAAAGCACTTCAAAGCTTGTAATACTTTCATGTTGAACAGTACATAATTAGATTAGTTGATCCTATATTAATGTTTTTTTCACTGTAGTATACTAAATCTGAACTCCCTCATTAATTGTGAGAAATTTAGCATTAGCTGTTAAATCCTATGTGAAACCCAGGCTGCTATGTAAAAACTAATGTTTAAATTGGAATTAACTTAATTATTTTTCTTTGCACTTGATATTTCCTTCACTGTAATATTCATGAAAGCATGTGACAGATTTGTAAATTTAACTGTTAGTCTCAGATTTCCAGACCCTTTAATCAGTATTTATTTGTCTGTAGAAACAGTACTAGCAAGTTAATGATTTGCTAATTTGAAAAATGCTCATGCGGTTTCCTATGTTAACTGATTTGTGCATTTTTAAAGAAATGGTATGAAATCAATTATTGTTAAAAAGCAATTAAGGTGGAGATCTTATTCCTTAGTTTCTCAGCAATTTCAGTGTCAAGGATATTCTAAAATTACTAAAACCTAGGAAAATAGCTAATATATTTTAGCTGTCTTCTTTCAGGTTTATTAATGATTGTTTTAACAGTTGCAGTTAATCTTATTAGAAATTTTAAACAAAGTGTTTTCAGATTTTGAGTGGAAGTCAGTTATATTTTCATCTAAGTGCAGAAACTGTGGTGAAAGCTGTGTTGGCATATGAGATGGTAGTAAGAGGCCATTATTAGAAAAAGACGTTTAACATAAATCAATGCATTTATTCATCACACTTTTAAGTCATTTAAAGTAATTTGTTCAGCTATATCCTGTACTCAATGTCTAATACGAAATGAAACATAATTATTTTAGATTTTTAGTTCAAGCTGTAAAAGATTACTCAGATATTATCCATCCATTCAATAATCTATTCCATTTTAGAGCACTTTTCATATGAATGTCTCAAAACACTTTCCAAACGGTCAAACTGGGTAAAATTTTAAACAGGTTAAGAGCAGATACAGCTTCTAAAAAACAGCAAAAGGACTTATTTAGCAGATTTTGAAATAGATCTAGAAATGTGTAGAAACATCTTCTGCTTGCAAGGAATGCTGTTAAGAAAGCATGATGAACACTTTTCTCTAAATGTTTGCTTGTAACCTTCAAATTGCTCATGGGAGTAAGAGTTTAAAGACTTGAACTCTTATGTAAAATCAGCATGAAAATACTAATAAAGTACATTTACATTACATCTTCGTATGGCTGGAGAAAATCATATTGTTTGACAAATGTAAATTAATAGAATGGCATCATATAACCTAACCCTGACCTTGGCTTGGCATCAGTGAGTACATTATCTCAGTTTTTTTGATCCAGATCCCCAAACCCATACTTTTTAAAGTACTATTGTTGACTGCATATGATTCCTTTTTAACTGTTGTAGGCAAGTGTGGTGTGTTTACAGGACAGTTTTGACTGTTTTGAACTTTTCTGGTTGTTTTTTTTTTTTAACACCAATGTTTTCTTTTTGTCTGCTTTTCTTGTTTTGTAGAAGAATGTCTTCCAAGCAGGCTACCTCTCCGTTTGCATGTGCAGCTGATGGAGAGGAAACCATGACCCAGGACTTAGCATCATGTGACAAGGAAGAGGGAAACAATGATCAGCATGCGACCTCTCATCTGCCTCTACATAATGTAATGCACAACAAACCTCACTCTGAGGAGCTACCAACTCTGGTCACGACCATTCAACAAGATCCTGAGTGGGATGGAGTAATCTCAGCCCAACACAGAATGGTGAGTTTCACAGATCTCACAGTGGCTTTCTAACTTAGTATTGTAAAAGACTGTTCACTTCCATTTTGAAATACATGTTCAGTACAATCCTTTATGTCTGTAAATTGTTTTAAATGTTAAAGTGTCAGTGTTGGTAATAGATCAACATCAATATGGTGTAATTGTAAATTACAATTGTATAATCTTCTTAAGTATACAGGTCTATATGAATGAGGTCATTTGATGAGTTCACCTTTGGAAAGGAAATGCATCTATTCATCATGTTTTTGTTCATACTTTAATTTATGTCATAACCTTTTTAGCTCATATATTCAAGCATTAATTTCTGACAGGAAGATGCAGCTCACAACTGTTTGTCATTTGCAAAGTGTTGTGCTGAAGGAAGAAGCTTTAATGTATTTTTTTACTTGTTTCAGAATTGGAACCAACCAACTCTAGAATATCATAGCTTCACACCACAACAAAGTTGAAATTTTAGGTGATACAAACATCCTGCTGTATTTATAGGAAATTACAAATTTTTATGAAGGGGACAAGTGTTTATGAGTAACTATGTTGTGCTCTTCTGCTCTAAATCACCAGTTTGTATATAGGTGAGGTTAGCAATGATCAGAATTATCATATGTGTTGTCTTCAGTAGCCTAAATTATTTTAAAGTTGTAATTCTGTCTATTCATCCCCAAAACTCTTCAATAAATGGACAGACTGAATGAAGACTGAATGCACTTGATATCTCAGTCAATTTATTTTCCTTGCATGTGTTCCTCAAACAGAATTAAGGTACGTGGAGCAGCCAGGTGTTCTGTAAATTTAAAACATCATCCTTCCAGAGTCTCCATAAAATGACTTTCACAGATATTAAATTCACACAGTTAGTTTAAAATGAATACCCTGCATTTTCATAAAATTTCTTCTGTATTTTTTATTAAATGTCTATGAGCAGGGTATTTTTGGCAAGTCTTTATTTATATTTTTCATCATGATTTTTTTTTGACAGTTCTAGCAATAATGAACTTATTTTAAATTTGGCTAGAAATAATACCTCTAATTCATTAATCAACATAGATACTGGATTCTTCATACATATTGTGAAGCCTGGAATTAATTAAATAATAGCACTACAATAATATCTGTTTTCTTAAGATAGTGTTTTGTCTTTTTTTTCTTTCTAAAAGCCAATTGATTAAAAAGATCAAACCAAACCAGAAAGATGAAGATGCTACCTAATCTGTAATGCACAATTTAAGCCAGTGCATAACTTTCTGTCAGGCCTAAAATATTGCTGGGTGTTTGGGCAGCTGTTATGAAGAAGGCAAAATTTCAGCTGTAAAAATGGCTGGTAATTCGGCAAGGTAGGTTGTAAGTTGTACATATGATTGCTATGCAGAATTCTCAGATGGACACTCATTTTGGATGGAGAGTCACTCTTCTGCGTAAGTCATACAATAAGCACATCAGAATAATTTTAACTTCTATGCTATCAGGACGACAAGCTGGATGCAGACTAGAAAGGACTGATCAAGTTTGTTGATGGAAAAAATAAATCTGTGAAATCGTCAGCTACTTTCCTATTCATTCAGAGAGGCATGTGCATTCTGGGAATTTCAGTCTTAGGACATCAATAACATTGATAACATGACTCTGTGTCCTGGAAAGAAAGGAACTCTTAACTTCTAGGAGTACACCAAAGCATTTGGTTTTGGTTCAGGCTGTTGCTTGGATGTGAGCATTAAGGCCACGGACATTAAGCCAAAATGATAGGCCCTCTTGTAGTATGATTGATGGTACTCACTTGTATTGCTCTGAAGTGGTTTTACATTTTCTGCAGCAGAGTGCAATCTCTGTTTTCTTTCTTAATGCTGCACTATCATGTCGACACTGGCTGTACCTCTGGACAGGCATTAATCAATACCCAGCTTATCATATTTCAGAACAGGTGCATAAACTTTGCTTGAGTGACTTAGCACTCTGTTTTTCTCTCTCCTTTTTCCAGTAAATATTCCCTCATATATGTAAATGAATGTCCTGAAAATCATTAGGAATCTCCACAGTTCCCTTGGGTTAAATCTGGTGGTGGGTGTTTGTCATCCTTATTTAGGTAGCTCTCAGCTAAATCAAATAGATTTATTTATGTATTTATTCCCCCCTCAGCTCTAAGCTGGGTATAGTTTACACGGCTTGGCTAGAAATGAAAATTAAAGTTCCAAAGCATACTGTTTGGTTGCACTCAAAAGAAGCTTAAAATGTGCAGAGCAAGGTCTCAGGGTATTTACAGTTTAGGTGCTTTAGATCACAACGGTGAAGTGGTGACAATTTTTTTTTTTCTCCTTGAGGGACTGTCATTTAGGGTAACTTGTTTGATCATTTTTTCTCCCTTATGTCCTTCATGAGCAAACCTTTAAGCCGTTATTAATTGCATAAAGTTTCTCTGAAGCACCTCAATCTCCAAGCAGGCATCAATATTACTAAGAAAGAATTCAGAGGCACCTGCAATTTTCCTGATGAAGGGAATTTCATACTCCTTTAAGGGAGGATAGGAGTTTCTTTCCAGAAAGACAAATTCCAGAATGTGGGTTGGGCAAATTTGAGATAGGTGCTGTGTTAGTGACTGCTTTTCTACTTAATAAAATCAAATTCCCAGAAGGTAAGGACTTTCTGACCTTTCCCAGATGAATCTTTTCAAAGCAGATTTGAAGAAGCTCCTGCTTATACTATTTACACTGAAAGTAATGCTGTCATTAAAATGCATCAATAATGTGTATTGTCTGGTTATAAGATAGTAATCTCAAAGAATGCTGTGTCAACATATAGGGAGGAAAAAATTTCTCTTTTATGTGGTACCTAATTAAGGGTACAATCCTGCATCCTTTTTGCCCTTAAAGCAGTTCCCTGGAATTTGTGAGAGCACACACTATGCACCGTAACATAATGCAAGGGCTGTACAGATCTTAAGTGAAAAAAAAAATACTGTAGGAGAGCAATTAGACTGAAAAAAAATTTGAGATTTTTCCTAACATTTATGGTATGCAGCACTTTCTGTAATGTAAGATACCTTGAAACTACATTGTGTATTATCATAAAAAAACCCAGGCTGGCTAAAAATGTTTTCAAACTTTCACTCCCTTTGATATCAGGCATTGCTTTCCATTGAGTCCTTTGTGTATTCTGAATGTCTGGAAGGCAAAATATTTTGTTTTAACTCCCACTCTATAGTATTTCCCAGCTGTGTACTTATATGGTGTAATAAAAGGATTTAACAAATGGGAAATAGCAGCTGCATTTGGAAATTCCCTTTATGTTCCCTTTTCATTTGACAGATTCAGCAATGTATAACAACTGTAACATCAGACCTGTAATGACTTACACTGAGTATCGTATCACCAGCCAATTTGATGTTACAGTGGGAAGAAGATAAAACAACGTAAAGATTTCTGTAATTTCATATTGCTGAGCTGAAACAATTATATATATACTTCTAACTGTAATTTAATATAAAAATACCTGGATATATGGGTATTTATTGTTGCCTGTAGTCCTACTAGAAAATAAAATTGATTTTAGACCAAGGATATACCTGTTTGCTGCAGTAAACTGCAAGGAAGAGGGCAAAGTGGTAGTATGATAATGAGGAAAGTATCCTGCTTTCCCTCATGGACAGTGAGTAGCAGGCAAGAAAAAGAGGAAAATTTTTAGTTTGTGTCCAAAACCTGGCTCTCTTGGGGCAACAGACAGAGAGGATAAGGGGGAAAGCCAATAATATTTACTTCTGCTTAATTAAGTAGTACCTAAATTGTTATATCCCAATAACATATTTACTAGTGGAGAATATGGAGTCATGATTTGTGCTTTGTTTGCTGGGGAGACAGGATGGTCCCCACCTTCATACAGAGCCTCACACATCTTAGGGGGTAAATTTTGAAGATTTTTTTATTTTTGCTTTGAAGTATCAGGAGAAAGCAATGCCAACAACAGGATACAAAATTAGGTGGACAAGTGCCCTGCTCTTCTTCGAGGAACAGGATGGTGATTTACCATGGCTGTAAGGGCTACTTGTGAGTCTTGTGAAAAACGCATTTGAACAGCTTTAACCTAACGTAATCTGTAATCTTTCTTCAGAATGCAGAATTTCCCCACGCCCACCCAAAAGCTGCAAACTGTTTCCATCACAACTATCTGGTAGTGGACAGGGTTTTGAAAGAACTCACGGGCACTGTGTTGACCACTATACATGATGATGTATCGCTGTGGTGGTCACTGTACTCTTCTTATTCCTCAGCGATGTTCCTCACCTGCCCACTACTGTAGGGGGTGTATAGACAGCATGTGTGTGCACAGAACGAGGGCATCCACATCTCTTTGCTCTGCTGTTACTTGGAATGATGCAGTGATAGACTGTTATGCGGAACCACAGCAGCAATTCAAGTCTAAAGGGTGGGTGTTATTTCACCAGGACTCAGGACACCCGAACACACATAAATATACAAATACAAGTTAGTTCCATCCAAATATGTTTTTTGTTTCCCTATAATTTTGTGACGCCATTCAGAGACCCCTTGGATTTAGAAATGAAATGTATCTCATTGGATTTTATCTCAAATAGCAACATTGACATATATTTCATAAATATATCAAGTCTCTGTCTTTTCTTGACTTCTTGCCAAATGAGTGAAAGGCTTCTTATCTTTTCACTATGTCTGCCTGTACAGCTCAGCAGTACTGATAGCAAATTTTTATATGCAGCAGGAAAAGTGAAGATCCCCTAATGCCACATGTATCTGTTTCTTTTAAAAGAATTTTAGATCACTAAGTATCAAATTTAACTTTATACAGCTTTAGCAAAACTGCTGGCATCAGAAAGACAGAAATAGGTGGTATCCTGAAGTTCATAATGTTTCAGTACTTATTGTCTCTACATAAACCAAGCACAATCCTGTTCCTCTCCCCACCCTTGCCTTTTTGCTGTGAACTTCTCTCATTGAAAGTCCTTCCCTTTAAGGAAAGTAAACTCAGTTTTTTAGGAAAGATCATGGAAAACATTTAAGCAAGCTAAACACTGTGACTTTGTTGTTATATAAATTCATGGCTTCAAATTCTGAAAAGTTACAGGTACAATTATGTGTTTTGAAATTTAGTTCTTTTATGGCCTGATATGAGCATATAAAATGCATCAAATATAAGTGTCCTAAACTCTAGCAATTCTGTATCTGCTAAATTGTTCACATAGCTGTTATTTACATGTACAAATCTGAGTTTCGTGATGGTCAAAAGCAGTTCTACTGTGCTTCTGATGTTATTTCTGCATGTCAGGTAGTGCATTAGAGTCTTTATCTAACTAAAAAGATCATATGTAATTCATATGTAATTGCATGGGTACAAAGTTTTGGCTGAAACTGAAGGGTGTGAAGAAGCAGATGATATCGTATTTTATTTTTGCATAAAATAGACTTCTATGAGAAATATATTGCGGAAAAGATAAAAATAATTTTTTCAAGCACGTTTTGATTCGAAAGCATTCAGGTATGTGCTTAACTTGACTTTATTAGGACTACCAACAAATATAATGTTAAGCACATGTCTAAATGCTTGAAAGATCAAGAAGCTAGTTTTACTAGCTTTAGCATAAAGAGATGTTTATGTTTCATATTAAAAATAATAAAAAAATGCCCCAGAAGTGTGCAGGATAATGAGCTTAATGGAAGTGGTGAAATACAAAATTGACTTTATTAGAAGAAGAATCAAATAATTGTTCTTTTTGGCATGGCTGCAATATTTCTATTATATTCATTTTGACACTGTACAATTTTTTTTTTTTTCCAAACGCACAGTCTATTTTAAGCCTTTCTCTATATTCTAGGATGATCTGTGTTTAAATAGAGTTAATCACCTGAATTCTTTGCAAAAGACTTGTAGTTTTTGTTCATCTAAACCTGGAGTAAATTTATACTTTACTTATTTTAACATTTCCTAACTTTTATAAAGCAATTTTTGAAAAGTTTTTAATTCACTTCTGTATGTTGACATACAATTTTTCAAAAGTAGAAGCATTAACATGCTCTAAATTGTTAATTTTATTTTTTTTTTCTTGGGCAAAAAGGAATCAGGTATGCATACTGATTAACACACTCCAGTCATTAACATGTGATTATGTGGGCTGCATATTGAGCACCTGCCAAAAGATAAAATCCAGCACTTTACTACATCTGCGCAAGGACTTTTTGCATTTCTTTTGTACTTTGACAGCTCAAGAAAAAACAGACTTTGATATCTTTGTTCAGCATAATAAAACTGTGTACATAAAATATCTTCATGGAGGAAAGAAAGATACTACATATATTTGTTTTAAACTTTCAGGCCATGAAAATTCTAGAGACTGAGACTTACACAGCACCAAGTGTAATATGAATCCCTTAATGTACTGTATCACTGACATTCATATACAGTTTATAACATTCCTGCAAGTTTATAAGGATTATCTGTTCTGGGATTCAGCCAATGTTATTATAATTCACAACAGTTTTATGTGATACCTTTATGTCTCATAAATGTCTTGTTTTTATTTCAATCTTCCAAATGTTTCATCAGTGTTTACCTTAAAGAAATACAAGTACTCTATGCGGCAGGCTGCTTTCCTGCATGCATTCCTTTGCAAATGCTGAAAGGGAAACATAAAGCATGTAATACATCTCATGTAACTATATACAGAGAAGGATTTCTATGTGCATTTGATATTCTAAAAACATAAATATGGATTTTATTTTTATATTTACAGTCGATCTAGTTATAGGTCAGACAACTAGGATGACCTAATAAGAGGAACTTGGATATATACAAAATGGTCTGGAGTATCCAAGTCACACAATCCATGTTTTATTTGGCAGCTTCTGAGAAGCATACATCACAAAATATGTCTTATTTATCCAAAAGGCAAACAGTGCTGATCAGCTGGGACTGATCACAATGCATCTTCTGTTTCAGTTTAGATGAAGATGTAAGTCTAAATACTCATTTTGTAAATGGTCCATTACTTTTTCTTAGTAAGAGCATTTAACGAAAGTCCAGGGCATAAAGTCTCAATATGGTTGTGATTTATTACCAGACCTAAACACTAGATGTTAGGACATACGTTATTTGGATAATTAAGGAAATCCTTTGCATTTAACTCCTACAAAAGCACACATGAGTTTGTGCATATCATTTGTGGGTGAGTTGATTGCCATATAGAAGTGATTGGTCATTGTATTTAAGAATTTTGAGGTCATATTTCTGTTCTATTTGCAATAGAGCAAAATGCCTGCCAATTTTTTCCACAGATTTGCTCATTTGTAAAGAAAAGGGTTTAAAGCACTTAATTGAAATATTATAGTATTCTAAATTCACTCTACCCAAAAGTTCATGTACCTGGATTCATTAGGTTTGCTCCAACAACTAAGTATGAAGGGATTACTGCAATTAGATGGTTATATTTCACATCAAACAATATGTCCCTGCCTATTCCTTCAAAATAGATACCTAGTCTTGCAGTGGCCTACTCATAAGACCATACTAGTATCACACACGCTTTATCTACTTGAAAACGTCCCTGCCCATAGCAGCAAGGCTAGACTAGATGACCTTTGAAGGTCCCTTCCAACCCAAACTATTCTATGATTCTACGTTTTATTATGTCATCTCATTTTTAAACCCTTGATCTAAAGTTATTTTCCTTTTTTTCTTTTTTTTTTCTTTTTTTTTTTTTTATTTAACATATTATTTCTTGGCTTAGAGCTAGTGCTTACTCTTGTATTGTTTCTTCTTAGGGTATTTATGTGTATAGAAGATGAATTATAAGGTTTTTACAGATTGTATTCAACCTAGACTTTAACACTGAAATCAGTGTAAGTTTTATCAGAGTAAATGCTGAGTTAAAGACTTGAGGTTTTATTCCATTACTTGCCATTTGCCCTCCCCCTAGCATGATTTGCTGAGACTTTACAAATGGTATTCTCTCAATAGCTCATAGCAGTCATTCTCAAGCCTTGGCTTTAAATAAATCTTTCTTAATAAAACTTGTGGGGTTTTTAATCGGATGAGAATTGGAAATGATTGCTTAGATTTCTAATTTCTCTTAATTCTATTTAATTAAATTCCTCAAAGTGGGAAACCTTATTTAATGTAGTGATTGGAAATGATTTTGTAAACATTTGCTTTCATTATATGTTAACTCCAGACTAGTTCCAAGTGCCAGCATGCCTCTAGTACTTGGAATCAAAACCACTCTGGATATCCAACTTTCCTGGGGTGTTTACATGTGTCCCATTCAATGCAGAGACAGATAAATATCCTTTTATAACAGAAAAGCCTCATCCACATGGAAATAAGCAATTCAGCTAACACATTTTATGTTAGTAATATTTTCTTTCTACTTCTTCCTGGCCATTTATCCTGTGATTTCAATGGAACTCTTACAGAAACAGTTTGCTCTTTGGCTATTGAGTAGGACTGCAGTTGTTAACTTTCAATCAAAGTTGATGGTAGTTATTCTTAAATTGATAGCTAACACTGTGACCCTGATTTTGTATAGCCCACATTTTCAGTTCCCGAGTTTTCCTCTTTTCCCACTTTGCTTTTTGAGACAGAATCTGTCTTACCTACATGAAATATAAAGGCCACCATATAGGAACTGTGATGTCTCTTTATTAAAATCTGCAGCTTCATGCACTTCCCCCCTTTAAGGCTTCCTATTTACAGAATCTTATTCATGAGACTGTTGATGTCTCCTTAACCCATGAGGATCCCAGAGAGCTGTCCCAAGCCAGGTCTCCAGACATGAATGTAGAGTCCCCAAACTAAAATGTTACTTCTCAGCCCCCAAATGCAGCTCACATATTTTATACTTTGTCCATTCAGAAGAAGGAGCCAAGAATATTGAATGTTGTTTTTAGCTTACACTTTCACCAATAAAACCATAATTTTGTGTGTGCTTACTCTATTTTGGAAGTGAAGGAAGTTAACACAAGTTGGCTTATGATTCTATTTAACAGATGTTGATATAATCTTTAGCTTTCCAGTATGAAAAATGCTAGATCAACTTTCAATACTGTTACTTCACTTGCAGCCATTCTCTCTCATTTATCTTGTTAAAACCAGTGGGACCATGGATGGGAGAATGAGCTACTTGAAGAGTTAAGAATGTAAATGCACAAGAAAATAATTTTTTTCACACTAACAAGAAAATTATGATTGTTTGTTCAATCCTTTTCAACAAAAACATCTAAGGAAGTATAAGGATTTTCCTTCCTTTGTAAACTAAGCAGCTCTCCTTTGAAGAATTTTACCAATGCAACTTGTGAAATTTAGTGAATGTATATGCTAAATGATATTTTCTTAGAGTGAGAGGCATGCTGAAATATTTATCCAGGATATTTTAATATAGATTTTTAAGAATTGTTATGGAGTGAGAAGAAAATACCTTGTATGTAGTCACAAAGAGTCTCTGTATTTATTTTTACAAAGCTGTTATATGTAATTATTCAGAGTTGTTTCTGCCACTACCAAAACTATATTGAGCCATTCACAGAAACTCTAAAAGGAACGGCCATGGGCCACTTGTTTACACTAAGCAGCCTAGAAAGCTGATGAAACTAAGGACACATATATTCAAAGCAAACTTGGAATTGATTAAAGAAGTTCACTATCCCTCTAAAATGAAGAGGGCCAAGGACAGACCTAGGAAAGCTTTTATGATATTGCACTGGAAATCTTAATATTTTTTCATTGGCAAATGAATAGGGGGTTAGGTACATGTTTTAGGGGTAAGTAAATTTCATGCATGATTTCCTGCATGGGCTACCTGGGTGAACCATGCATAGTTGGCACTATTCATGCCTTGCTAATTTTGGCCATTAGCAATCTGTCTTCTGTGCATTTATTTATTTTTCTCCATTTTGCCCACTTTGTAGCCTCATCCTTGAATTTTAATGGCTATATATAGGTATTAAGTCTGGTATAATAGGGACACTTAGTCAAAACTCTAAGCATTGTCAGTTGAATGATCTGTAATAAAATTTTGTCTATGCTAATGGACTGAGAAGGAAATATATGCAGGAAAAATGCCTTTTATTTACCTTGATATGAAACCCCAATGTTTCAAAGATAGACTGCTGAATAATAAGCAGCGAGAATAGTGGTCAAGACTGAGTTTCTGCCTTTGGGTGCTGGGCAGTAAGATTTTCTGGTTTAGTCATATCTTCAAATAAATACCTCTTCAACTTAAACCATTTTTGTATCTGACACAAAGATAAGGCAAAGAAGAAAGCTTAAGATGTAAAATAATCATACATGTTCCTTGTCAGATTTATGCCTAATTCTGTGCAATAAGCTGGTTTTTTTTTCAAATTTTATTGTTTGCCAGTTACTAAAGGATAGTCTGGAAATCTCACCACTGTGGCGGGCAAAAAATCCTTGTTCAATACCCTTGTGTATTTTTGTATAGGCATAAACAGTTCTACAATTATCCAGTTTTAGCATTTGAGTGGGAGAATACACTTGTAAGTCTAGCAAAGGTATGGTGGGATACTGAGCAATCTGTGCCAGATGGCACTTTGGATCAAACTGAGAAGAAACCCACTATGCAATGTTACCTGTAGTAAGCTATACTTATACCTAGGACACAAATAGAATATGCTTCAGGTGGACATAATGTTTTGATACTGACACTTTATTAATATGTCGATTTATAATATCTTCTATTTCTTTACTATTGAATTAATCCTTATGTAGTAAAGATTAAAAATGTGTAGGGTTTACTGTGAATGAATTTCACCTGTGTTGGATGAGGAAGTATGCTTTGTGTTAAACCTTTTCTCCATAGACTGATTGCTTGCTGTTTACCTTATTATATTTTCTTTTTTTTCCTGCCTTATATGGAAATCACTGAAATCAGTAAGAATAGCATATCTTTAAAAATGTACCTCTCAAAGGGACTGTCATGTGTTGAAGATATTGTTTCAGGTTTAGACTTAAAATGCCATCTTACAGAAGAAATGCGTGAATTTTAAACATGAGAATTCAGAAATGTATCAGTTATCTAGTGTATTATGTATCAACTGGATGAATTTGGACATCAGATTGTGTACAAATACGTTAAGTGGACATTAATATCAGTCATATTTTCTTGCCCATTTTGTTATTATCAGAGAAAATAATGCTGACAAAAGCTGACTTGTGCGAAGGATTGTCATCAGTGCTGATGGATTGCTCAGCTGGAGTTTGCAAAATGAAAACGTTTTTGTTGATCTTGGCTAGACACTTGTCTTTACCTCTTCTTCCATGGTTTTGGTTTTTTGAAATAGCATGAAAAATACCTTTAATATCACCCTTTCTTTCCTGTTTTCAAATCTAGTGAAGTGGGGATTCCTTCTTCTGTGAAAGGTGGCATCATTTCTCCTTCTCAAGGATAGGATCTATTTCGTTATTGAAAAAGAACCAGGTTCTTCTTGTCTGACCATGATTTTTTTTTTTTTTTTTTTTGTTCTGTGGTAAAGCATGGTGGCTCTTTTCCATTCTGGATTCCAGATTTTCTAGTGAACATACTGTATGCATTAAAGCAAGAGGACCAGCAAACATCTTGAGAAGATGATATACCTCTTCTCTAAGACAACACTCCATTATCCGTGTGAGGTCGATAGAACCAGTTCATATGGTTGGAATAAAAAAGAAAGCTGCCAGTGGTAGATACACAGGAGTAAAAGTACCTATTCTGATTACATAGCTATGAAATTCCTTCGGAGGCCTTTTCAGTGTTTCATTTTAGCTACATTTTTATTTGCAGATTATTCACAAATTTATCTAGAATCTTAGAATGCATGGGAATTGGTTTTATTTCTTGTAGATAATTGTACATGCAGCTGATGTAGATTTTTCTAGCTGAGTTCTGCTATTATTAGATAAGGTATTTACACTGGACTGGTCTGCAGTTTTTCCATTTGCCCATTTAATCCCTTGAATGCCTTTCAGTTTGTGCCGTTCTCCTTCTGAATCCTCAGCCACTCTTTTTAAACATTTTTGATTTCAGAAAAAGATGGGGCTCAGAGAGCTATCCTTGCTGGGTTTCTCAGAGTGCCAATTCAGATGGTACACTGCAAACATATTAGCTGCTTAGTGACCCCAATACTATAGGTATAGAGCCAAATAGAACCAAAAATATTAGAGATGCCTTTTATTCTTTTATTTTTATTTTATGTTTTAGTTACCCACAAAACTGACAACGTAAGATACTCCATTATTTGGACAGATTCTCATTCTTGCAAAGGCTGTCATTCTGCCTCCCTTTCATAAATGCACATCATTTGCATGGAGTTTAAACTTGTTTCATCTTAATTACGGACACTGCAGTCTTTTGAAAAGAAAAAGTCTTCTAAAAGATAAGTGTGGATGTACTGCCTAATGGAGGCAGGACTTGGAGAGTCTAAGCTGTGAAGGAATGTTGAGCTGGACCACGTATACATCCAGACAAGTGAGAGGGTAGGTTATCAGGAGGAAGAACATTCAGTCATTTCTACTTGCTCAAAAAATTAGCCTTATCTTCTTGTTTCCAGCCTAAACAATAGATGGAGTGTTCCTTACTAAGAGCATGAAAAAACTCCTGCATTGAGTCTGATGGATATGATTCATGTACTGTAAGAGGACATTGTTTTCTTGAGAACAAACTCCTTTAAAATTACTGTTGCTCTTTTACTATAGTTTTCAAAAGAGGAAATGCTGTGTTTTATAGTATTAATTATTCATTGAGGAAATGTATTATAGAAATTCAAGTTTTAAATTTGAAAAATATTAGAAGATGCTTTTTAGTAGATAGAAGATAATTGTCCTTTGTGATGTTTGATTCTTTAATGGATACAAATACATAGAATGAAAAATTCTGTGATGTTTGATAGATGAAAAAATGAAGGTAAAGTTTTTGTTCCATGTCACCTCTCTTTCTGTTTGTGTTTACAAAACCTCTGTCACTTCTAAGTGATAAGGGTGCTGCCAGTGCCGGGATGCAATAGTGTCTTTTTCTAGTTTCCTGTGTTAGTGAATAAATACATTTTCAACATCACTAGCAAATTCTGCCTCCTTCTCCAAGGGTAGCAATATTGTTGTGGTGATCATATGCTACTGTGCTCAATGATGATTTGCCACCACCACCTTCTATGTAGTCAACAGCCCTTAGTTACCACACTTGCTCACTGTTAGTGTTGCTCCTTCTGTTACATTACACAGCTACTGCTTAAACTGTTCAAGACTGAAGCAAAGATATATGTCTGATATTGTTGCTGATGGTTAATATTTTCTAGCCCACCTTTCTTCAGACCTTGTTTCACTTGGGACATTTCTCAGCACAAGTTTCTTCAGTACTCTGTAGGTGGATATATTCAGCTCATAGTGAAGTAGGAATGTTATTGTTTGTGAGGAATACTATTCATTTGGAGAGTCATTTTTGATTGAACTGTTAATTCATCTCTTACTTCTTAAATATATTGCCCCTATTATTCTTTATGTTTAATTTTAAAGGAAATCTGGTTTATGGCATCAAATAGATATGATGGCATTGCTAGACATACCATAAACAACTCCCCCTTTCCCCCTCTTTTTTTCTTAACCCCCTACTTTTAGCATTCCTGGCCTGGCACTATTAAAAATTAGAATAATAATTTTAGAAAGGAAAGTGTGCAAGAAATTCCTATGATTGAGTTTCTGAAGGCAAACTGAAGAATTTGTGCTCTTTTAGCTGAAAGAGTGAAAGCAAAGATGGAGTGAAGGTTGCATCTATGGGGAGAATGAGGAGTCTGAGCCAGAGAAGTTCACAAAGGGCTTGACTGTTGGATAGTATCACAAAACTGAGAAGAATTGACATTACTCGCTGCTTTTTGATGCCTTTTTTTTTTTTTTTTTAGCTTATTGCTCCAATACTGTGTGTTATTTATTGACAAAGGAGATGAACCTTTTTACTTCTTTCTATGTTTTTGGCTGTTTAACACAGCTTTTATATTTTGCCATAAATTAATTTCCTTGCTTATTCTTGTCTATGTTAGCCTGGAAAGTAACATCTCTTTCTGTATATTAGAATCATTATAGCCTTCATTCTTTAAGCAAAGGGTTTAATTTAAAGGACAGTGAATGAGCATGGGTAGACACATACCATAAGCTTTGTTTAACTGTGAAGCAGGTTCCTTGCTCCTCAGTCTGGCCTCTTTTTTCTAGTTTTAAAGTTATGTTGTTTTCCATCAGCTGAGTATCTATCCAGGAATAATTTGTCCCTGTCTGTATTTTTTCTTAGTGCTACATGTATTGCCCTTACTTAAGGAACTAAATAAAACTGTAAGAGCTTAATGAGTTCATTGAAAAAAGTATTGAAGGGGCTTGTTTCTGACAAGGAAAATCCTTGACCAGGAGTAGCTTAGATATGAAATATGATTGTTAGAAAGATGGAGAGGACTGGCCTTAAGGAAAAAAGAGCCCCTGCCAAGAGCTAAAATTCAGGAAGTTCAAATCATAATATCCATTTTAGAAACTGGAGGATATATGTAGGCTCATTAGTATTACAAACTAATAAATAATGCTCTTAACTCTTACCTGTTTTATATCCTTCTGGCATAAGAGATAGCTTGTGTTTTCATATGTATTGTTTCTTTGCAGGAATCAGAGAGTAGTAAGTTATGTTCCCTATATTCCTTCCGAAATACCTCTACCTCACCAAACAAGCCCGACGACGGAGGTCGTGACCGCAGTGAGCTAATGACCAGTGTTAATTTTGGAACTCCAGAACGCCGCAAAGGAAGCCTTGCAGATGTGGTGGACACACTGAAGCAGAAGAAACTAGAAGAAATGACCAGGACTGAGCAAGAGGGTATGTGCTGGATAAGACCGATACAGTTTCCTCACCCCCAAACCCTACAATTTCTTATGGCATAAAGAATGTGTTGGGCATCAAGAGCCAGAAAATTGCATAATTGGCAAAGGCTAGGATAAAGTTATTCACAGGTTACCATGGCAATGGTAGTTTGAGATCCATTAGGGATTTTAGACAAACATGCCATTTTTTTAAAACTTTCTAAATTGTGTTGGTTGCGTGTGAGTCAAAGCAATAATGTTGGTTTAGGTGAAAACTATACTCTCACCAGGTTATGATGAACTCTTAACTGTTTGTAAAGTTGCGAGAGATATTTTCTAGTGCTATTTGTTCTTTTTCTTTTAAAAGATAAGTGTTTATTTTAAACAATAGGAATGAATATAACATGAGCTGGTTAGTTTTGCCTTAGAAATTCTCATCTTTCATCACCTTAATGACCCAGCATCTGTGGCTAGGACAATGGGAAGCACTATCATTCTAAAGAGTACCTAGTTCTGACCTACATATGTTAAAAGAGATAAAAATGAGGACAAATCTTTGAGTTCTAAGGCAGTTTATGTATTCAGTCCTTATTCAGATATTTTCATCAACTTTGTTATGATTTTAGTCTTGATAGGAACTAAACAGAGTTGCAGAACAAGTTTATCAGTATATATGTGCACAAGGTTAAGGTCGACTATAAAAATCTCTCCCCATGTCAAGTTGAATGAAGTCTTGGTTGCTTCTGAAGCAACACCTTCTAGTCTGTGAGCTCATACATGAGTTTGTACTGGGGAAGATGTGAGATAAGGAGGCTCTGAAATATATAAACAGGTATGGAGGCATCTATGTGGATTCTGTTACTTATTTTATGGCATTAAATATTACCCAGGAAGTATATTTGTAACATAGTAGAACCATAACACAGTAGAACTTT
>JAVHNF010037088.1:41286-66069 GCA_034783455.1 Micropsitta finschii
GATCATGTAAAGCAGACTTTGGAATCATCCAACTCATCAGTCTTTCAGAAAACAGTGGCTACACTAATAAAGCCCCCACACCTTGATTCCTTTTCCATTTGCAGACTTCACACAATGTTCATTTAATAGAGTTATAGAATTAAGGTATCAGTGCTTAACACGTAGAATATTTTTTAAGTTGGAGTTACTCTTGATGTCCATCACAGTGAAGAGTAGTTCTGGGGATGTATAGGGAGGGGGGCAGAATCCTAAGAAATATTCCCAATGAGATGATGTTCCAGACTCATCAATAGTGAACCCCCTTTACTAAATATGGCCATTCTATTTATAGAAATATTCATATTTTCATTGGTGGCCAAAGCACTGCTTATAGGAAAACCTACAGGTGACTAATAGGAGTTGCTCACTAAGTGGAATAATGAATAGTATTAGGTGTCAATTAAATCAAGCTTCCCCGAGGTGCAGGTGCTCCACAATGTACTGACACATTTCAAGTAGCAGCGCCACTTCACCCATGCATATGAACAAGCACATTTGCATATTAAAAAGCTGAAAATTATTTAACTGAAGCAAAAGTCTTTTAGAGATGATGGAGGTTATTAAAACTGTTGACAAGAAAGAAGGTAATTGCCTGAAAATGAGAGATGACATTCTGCTATACACAGGGAACGTTGTTTTTGTTGTATTGTGCAGCAGTGCCTGGGTGTATAACCTATTACATTGAGATTGCTCCTATGCAATTAGACCCTTTTTGTCCTCACTTCAATAAGGCTATGATTATGAAGGATTGAAGAACACTTGGCATATTGAATGTCTGTTGTTTTTATAACTTCGTCAGAAATGACAAAACACGTTTTGTGTCCTGTTTTTTCTTTGTAGGCTTATTGATTCTGTGATTATAATATTCATAAAAGACAATGTGTTCATGGTTGAACACTGTCATTTATACAGGTTTTATTTTTTTTTGTTTTTGTGCATAGTACTTGTTTGAATGCCAAGGTGTTAGTCAGAAAGATGGGCATATAGAAAGTAAAAGATGAATAGGTGAGAAATATAGCACTCTAATAATGCCAAATATTTCTATTAAAAGTGAAATAAAAAGCCCACATATTTCAGAAGTGTCCAGAAATACTCACCAACTTATAGTGAATTTACTTTTTATCTCTCAGTAGCGATTGTTTTCCTATGTGTTTTCTTTGTCCTGTCTTTCCTTGTGTTAGTCTAAAGAAACAGAATTGCACTTCGCAAGTGGCAGGGAAATTGCTTCTGTGTAAGCCATGAGTGAGAAACTTCATTTAGCTCACATACTATTCTACAAAGAAGAAAACAATGGAGCTTCATTTTATGTAGCTCTAAGATAAAGGTGTCTGGCAGGCAATACCATTTAATGCTTACCACCTAAATGGTCATTTGTGGTGGGATTTGCAAAACTGCCTAAGAGATTTGGATGCCCAGTTCCCATTAAAGTTAAGGAGAACTGGCGGCACCCAAATTCCCTTTGCAGCTTTGAAAATGTCAACCAGCCTTTCAGTATTTGTGGTCATGCTGCATGTTAAGAGAATGTTTCCTACAATCTCAGATTTTGTTAAGTTTCCTATTATGTTCCAGAAGATGGCTTAGAATCTGGAGAGCACAGTGATTGCAGTGACTTGTTTTGACTTTGGGCAAAAATGTTAACCTTTCACCTTCAAATACCTTGTCTGTAAATTGAAGACCCTAGCACTCAATTGGTTTTGCACTATGCTTTGATATCTTTTAAATTAATTAGTGTACATGAAAAAGTATTAATACTTCTTAGTAAATAGGTTTTGTTTCACTCTTAACTGTCCCGGTCTGTTGAGGGGGTTAGACATGTAAAACCCCCATCTGTCTAAAACAGTTTTAGATGCATTAAACCACAGAACATTGTAATGATATAAATTATTTATGATATAATTGATGTACTCAAATACATAATGAGTCATGAGGATAGATGATCCAAACTCAAGTAAAAGTATGTCATCTATTAGTATTAAGTGTCTTTTCAAGAATGCATGATTTCTTTCAAGTTGTGGCTTTTTCATATGTGATTGCATCAATCTTTTGTCAGCCACTGCATGACAGTATATGTGTGCCATATACTTTCAGCTGATCCTTTCACGAAACCATTTATTTACTTTGATCTCTGAGATACTGTAATTACCTGGTTTCTTAAAATTACATTGGTTACTTTAAAAAAAAATAAAATTTGCAATTTACAGGACCATCTTGCAGTTCTTGCTTAGATAATACATTGTTATGCCCTAAATGTAATGAATTGTTATATTAAAAGATACTAGTTGGACTTCTTGTTATTCTGAGATACCCTCACTGGAACAGATTTTCAAATGGTCCCAATATTAAGCAGCTCTTATTTAGTCACATAAAAATGTTTCATTTATTAAAACAGTGCTGAGAATAGGGGGAACACTTTAGACAAATTTTTTATGTCTCCTGAGGGCTTGAAAGAGAGCTGAACTTTCTGGAAAACCTAACTGCTTGATTCTTGGTGTAAATGCATAAGAAAAATGGCAGCTCAGCAGCTGTCAGAGTTCTCTTTTAGTATCATGTTTAGTGTGATACACGGTATATGTATGTGCATATTTCAACAGTTATATATTGAATATTTATATTGACATTTATTAAATATTGGTATTTATTATATAAATATTGATATTTATTTATCAAATATTTATATTGATATTTATTAAATATTGATAATTATTAAATAAATATTGATATTTATTGCCTTAGCATCTAGTATTCTTTTCAAACAAAGAAAATACAAAGTCAAAGAAAACACTTACCTGTTTGTTCCAAGTCAGTGCCTCACTTATTAGGTGTAAAGAACATCTACGGCTTGATAAAATAAGCTGTAACTTCAAACAAAGTAGATCACATGTTGTACTATAATATACTGTGGGAAGCTTTCTTAGCCAGGAGACAGGATAGATGGCTCTAATGGGCTAAGAAATATCATTTGATAGGTCTTGTGCAGAAACCATTATGGAAGTCTTTTTAAACTAAAAGTAATCTCATAGGTTTTAGTAGAAAATAAATCAGTTTCCATGCTATTGAAAATTAATGTTTCTCAAATAAATCTTGATTTAACCAACAAACATTTGGCTTCAACTAAAAGACAATCAGAGAATGTTCTTTGTGCCATTAGTGAAGCAGAGCATATGTTTCTGCTTTATTGGTTGCTGACGTTAAGCATACTGATTTACTGGTCTGAAACTGGTAGTCGGGCCTCTAGGATTCATTAAATTAAGTTTATATTTTCTGCTGTACTTTTAAATTTTAGAAACTTTTTTTTTTTTTTTAATGTTACAGAAAGTAAGAAATGTTCTTAATACAGGATCCTTCTTTTACAAAGCCAGGCAATCTCTTGTGCTCTGAGGCATAGAAAGGATGAGGGTGGTAGCTGTCCCTTTGTGAGACTGTCAGTCGGTGGGCAAGTAGGGAAAGAAAAATGACATTAAACCCAAGCCTGCTGAAACCCTGCTCTTACAACCACTCTGAAATCAGAACCATGTTCATTCTGAAGTGATTAGCTACATGGAGCTTGGTGAACTTTGCAGACTTTGCTACTGATTGTTTTATGACTAACTGCATTTACCAAGGACAGGACTCATGAAAGAGAATGAAATGATCCTTGTTTGACTGGGGTCCCTACTGTATGGGGTGGCTACTAACATTTCTGACAGCTCCTTAGTAGCTTTCGTTTTGTCCCAACTTCCAGGACAGGAGGTACAGCATAGTCTTTGTGAACTGTGGTACAAGGACCTGCGAAATGGCTGTTTCAGGTATGATGAGAAAGGGTTAAGGTCCTCCAAAGAAGTAGCTGACTCCTGCCAGGGAGGCTCTGAATTCTGAAAACATATTCACAGCTGGTGGCTCCTGTATTGCTTTGTCTGAAAGGTATTATATAGGAGCCTTTTTTTCTGATGGAAGTGATATTCAGCCTGTAGTGTCTTGACTCTGTAGTTGTGTATACTGTGAACATACTTTCCAGTGACCCAAATGATCAGTTGTGGTTACCGTCTTTGGATGCCTAACTTGAAACATACTGGGACTGATTTTTGAGATACGTTCAGCACTTTAACTTCCAAACGTATGGGGCCCACCAGCTTTGAAAATGAGATGTAATATGATTCAAGCTCTGTACCTAAAACTTCAGGCCATTTTTTGAAACCTGCAATTGTATATATATCTGTATCTAGCTATAAGCACACAGATGTATAAACAAGTTTCATAAGCATTCAATGTACATAAAATACATGGGGTCCTATGTATTATTCTAATTCATCTGGGCAGTAAACCCCAGCTGTCATTAAACAACACTTTTCCTCTTTCAAATGACAGTTATGATATGGCAGACTAGTCATTCTTTCAAAGACCCAGATCTCAGTTATTGAGATGCTCAGAAGCATCTGTTGATTTTGCTGTGCCTCTATTATGCCAGGCTGAAGGTGCTGTTGATAAAGCCTTCTGAACAACCTTTCATTTAACAGGGATCAAATTCTCTTTATTAGCATGAAAAAAGAGAAATACTTCTCATTTTAACTGGATAAAAGCTTCCTCGATTCTTACTAAATGTTTCTGGAATCACAGCAGTCAATAAACCCTTTCTTTTCTGATATTTGAAGGTCCTGTCTTGTCTGCTAACAGCAAACCTGATAAATAATAATCTATATGTATTTAAGTGAAAATTACACTTTACACTTTCTTCCTATATTTATGCAGACAGGATTATTTTTCCCCTTTTATTTTGTTTTGTGTTTAATCTATCTTAAGAAGAGCTCTTTTTCCATTTTTTTTTTTTTTTTTTTTTTTAGGGATAATGCTTAGAGTTTCATTAACAGAAAAGCTTACATCTCAGTGGAATGCAGACACCCAAACTATTGTGTAGCTATCTAACTCCCACTTGCACAAACGGCAATTAAGAACTTAAATCGTATTTAGGTATCTGAATAACTTCAGGGATTTGAGCTAATAGATCTTTTATGTCTGACGGTTTTCTTATGTGGAAAGGAGAATGAGGTAGAGGAGTATGAAAGCAATGGTACAATATCTGATGAATTGATTCCCAGGTGATTTGTCTGACTAACTGTACACAGCATGTGTAAGCATATCAATGAAATGTTTAGGAAATTGGCCTCTGTCCTACTTATCAAATTTCTAAATTCCAGAGATCCACCTGACACATTCGATTTTTCTAAAAGATAAGTTAAAAGGAGAACTGACTCTTTTGTGAAGCCCAGGTTCTCATTTGGTGTGATTCAGAAAAGACTTTAAAAATAGGGGGGTTTTGCACCTTATTTCACTGTATAGTTCAAAAAAATGCAATTTTTTCATGACATCTATGGGTAAATCTGACCACTGCTGAATAAACCCCACTGAAGTTTATCTGAATAACTGAAGAAACGACCAGGTTCAGATTTGGCTTTTTTTTTTTTTTTTTTTTTTTTTGGTGTTTTTGTGTGTGTTTTTTTTTTTAATCTGTAGATTGCACAAAAGCTAAGAAAGAACTTGGTGAAAAAGATCTCTTGGCCACTTTTTGGTAACGATAATGACAATGACAAAATTCTGAGCACTGCATGGAACAATTAATTATTTCATTTTCCAGGGATGAGTATTTAGGGCAGCTCTTTTCTGTCACATGCAATCATTTAATACTCATTATGAAATTATGGTCAGGATGAGCTTAATAACTTTGTATTGTTATGTTTTCAATTCAGTTATCTCTATTACACGATGTTATTTTTCAAGTCCATTTTTTAAAAATTGTGGTTTGCCAAATTTTCCTGTTTATGAACTATTCAGAGATAATTGAAATTGCCTGTTTCTCACATGTATCCTATTCATGCCATCTGCTACCTGAAGTTTAGTTTGGATACTTGCCATGCAGTTGTAAACTGCTTTCAGTTTTATTTATTTCTTGTTGACCATATGTTATATTTGTGTGTATTTAGTATCTTATATATATATATATAAAAAGAAAGCATTCATTTATCTCGATTTACCCAGTTCACAGCAGATATTATTACCTCATGTTTTCTCAAGCCCAAAATTAATTTCATTCACATTTAGTGAAATTTGGTCTTCACTCATGCCAGAAACTGAGCTACTGAATATGGCCTAGTTCTGTAAAAATGAATTATGTCAAGTAAACTTTGAAAATATGTACAAGTTAAGATAGTATAACTGAAAAAAAGGTACTATTTTGCTTAAAGCTGTTTGTACGACCATTTTGCAAAAGAATGAAATTCTTCAGTAGTTGTATAAGATAAAAACATCACCTTTCTTTTTGAGAAACTGAGTCACAAGAGGATGGAGGGGTAGTTTATTCCCCCATTGGTGTTTTGAAAAGCAGCATGTTTCACAGGAGTGTGATGATAAACTGATATTTCTATATTCCAGCTTCATTCTAATGGGGTGCCCCAGCTAGATTAGTCTGTGTGACCACCTGGAGTGTGCAGAGCAGTTTCTGCAGCTTCTTCATGCTTTCATAGTAGTTACAATAACTTTTTTCTGAGTTAATCTGAGAATTGTTAGATTTTCCTTACCACTAGTTCGAACACCACTGTGTGAATATAGGTGTGCAGCACAGTTGAGAGTTGATTTGTTAAGATATTTATCTTCCTTTGTGCAGCAAGATGGTCTTGTTTACTCCTGGCTGTATCACTCAGGAATAATGCTTTCTCTATTTGCTCTTAGAAATAAATTTCGTAGCAGGTCAGCCATCATATATCTTTTGAATTTTTTTCAGAAATGTATGTTTGCATGTGTCTGTATATATAATACACATTCTGCCTATGTCAAAGCCTGATATACGTGCCCAATTGCAGTGTGGAGTGCACAAAGCCTTTATCAGCCTGATCATTATGTTTGGGCGTGCGTGCATGCTGATTGTCTGCTCCTACTCCTTTAAAGTTCCGGGGGGAAAGTTATTGGAAGGGGGTGTCAGAGATGAGTCATAGCTTCACCTCTATATCTAAGCATGTATAAAGATCTGGCTGGTTAGAGGAAAGCATTAGGCTCCATCCACAGCCTCACTTGCTAAGGCAAAGCTGCTCTGAAGGTCTTGGTGGGTTCGTGTGGCTGCATTGCTGCCTTGAAGGGCAATGGCATGTATTTCACTCAGTGTTTCTGAACATTGAATTGTCATACTATTCTAGAGAGAGAATGCAAATGAATTAGTTGAAGTAGAGAGGTAAAGTTTATTATTCCATTCTCCAAATTATTTGTGGCTTTTATATGCATATAGTCTGCAAATAAGCTTCTGAAGCCCTCTCTAAAGCAGTATTTAGTTTCCTTGAAAGCTGTTTAATTCTCTATGAAAGTCCTTAAGGTAGTTTCTGAAAAGAGAATGTTGCCTGCTTTGGACTCGTTGACCCAAGCCCTCAGGTTCACTAGATCCAGGCTGGCCCCAAGGTACCCTATGGAGTCTATCTGAGCAGAATGTGTCTTTGAAGAGGTACAGGAGAAAAGAGGAAAAGGAGAGAAGTGTATGCATTAACAAAATGACTTAGTGATTCTAGGTAAAGTAGGAAAGAAACAGAAGAAGCCAAAAAAGAGAATAGAATAATAGAATCATAAAATAGTAAGGGTTGGAAAGGACTTTAAGATCATCTAGTTTCAACCCCCCTGCCATGGGCATAATCACTGCACACTAGCCCATGTTGCCCACCACTCTGTCCAAAGGAAGAAGAAATTTTTCCTAATCAAGTCTAGAGTGCAAGAAGGGGGTGTTTGCAGAAAGGGTACAATGATTTATCTCTGCAGCCTGTTTCAGAATTGGAGGCTACTTTGTTCTACACCCAGAACCAAGCTTTCCTCTTTCATGTATGAAGAACCCAGATCCCTAAAAACTACATGTGGGGATTACAATTATTTCAGATTTGTTTTCTGTCTTTTAGCCTGTGGTCACCTGACAAGTGTGGCTTTTTTACAGAGAGAAAATGCCCTGCTATTGTTTTTCCAGGCTCAGAGGANNNGAGAAAACCACTTTCTAGAAAGTGAAAGTTGTGCATATGGTTCCTATAAAGTAAGTCTTAAGAAAGGCTCTGACTTCTATTTTTTGCTGGGATTACCAATTTGGATCCCCTTTTCTGTCAAACTTTTTCTGGTTTTGATAAATAAGGGCCAAACCAAAGTTTATATGGGGAAAATTAGCTTTGGCCCATTTTGGCTTAAGAAATGCTTTATCCGCATTTTTAGTCAAACTGACATCATCACTGTAGAGATACACAAATGCATACATACAAAGAAATACTTAAATATATACACATGACTGTGCAGTAGCCAACAAGTTTGTCAAAGAAAATCCATCAAGCAGAAAACCACTTTTCTGTCAAGGGTATAATTCACCCATCAGTAGGCCTGCGTAGCTCATGTTAGCGTTAATGGGAGTTTCAGCCACACACCAAAGACAGAATGTACCCACAGATGACTTATAAATTATCTCTTTCTTTGCTAGATTTAATCCAGATTTTTACAATACTGTACTGTTAGACTCACAGCATCCAAGCAACAATACATAGAGAAGGTCCAGCAGAGGAGGCTGCCTGGCACCTTGGCTCTGGCAAGTTGTTGCAGAACATGGTTAATGTTAGCTGTCTTGGTATTGCTTTCAGTGAATGAACTGCATCTAGTAGCTGAGATGAATTGTCTAATTCTGGGGAGCTGTTATGGGTAACTTTGCCTGTTAGACCTGTGATACTCTGAATTGAAACCAGAACACCTGCAAAACGAGGAACTGGACTTTTAGAAGATTAGGACGTGTCATCTAAGCAAGGAACAGGAGGTTGTAGAAATAGGGTTTTAAAGCCACCTAAATTTTGTTTAATTTGAACAAAGATAACAATATATTTATCTGACCATGTATAAAATGTATTTTTTCTGGATGCAAAATTAGTGTTCTACAAGTGTTTCCTGTGCTGTTTTCTGTGTGGCCAAACTCTACTGACCGTTTCTGTGGACTGCTCAGTCTTCTTGATTCTGTTATAAAGGGATGGAAGCTTCATCAAAGAAAAAATCTTTTTTTCTTAAACATCCAGTCTTGTGTATAGGTGAAATATGTTCATGGTATTCAAATTTTTGTTCTAGTCTTTGCAAAAGTTACTATTGCTAGGGATTGTTAAGGATCTTGGTCCAACCTGGCTGTCCCTGCGTGGCTATGCTGTAAACAGTTGTCAGGATTTTCCTATGCATTTGTTGGCAATATTTGCTCTTATTCTCTGATCAACTATTTAATACAGTATAAGGTTCCACTTTTAGGGCTTGGATCTCTGTCATTATCCATCTTCAGAAATTATTTAAGTAGTGCAAAAAGAGGAATTAAAAAAATGTCATGAAAACAAATGGGCAAATTTTATACTTATTTTGTAAATAACTGCAAAAAGTAATGGACTGTGGTGATTTAAGTTCATTAACCCAAGTTCTGGAACTAGTTGACTGTAGTCTTAGGTGCTTAGTAGGTCCAGTTAATAGCCTTCAGAAGAAGGGAGCTGTCATTGTCTTTGTGTCAAAGTACACATTTATACCACTGTTTTTAAGATAACAAACTCATTAGGGAGTTACATTTTGCTGTAGAAGGATATTTCTTATTTCCTGTCAGCTAAAAAGGTTTCAGACAATTCCTGAAAATATCTGGATGTGGGGCTGTTCACTGAAAAGAACTGTTGTTCCTAAATACAAGACTTTCTTTTAAAAAGAAACTAAAATAAGAAACTTTCCGAACTTGTGAAACTCAAGCAATCTCATTGTAGAATTAAAAAAATTCTGTATGAGTTCAGCCTTCATGGAGCTTGCCAGCAGCTCTGGGGCCTGCTATGACCACTTTGCCTTGGGAAAAGCTGTGTCTGCTCATACTTCCTTCTTCCCTTTGCTTAGGGATGTATATGTGACATGTATAGCTTTGAAAAAAAAAAAAAGAACAACAACAAAATATTTGTGGAGCTTATGCCACTGAGTTCTGAAGGGTCTCTGAGTTCACTAGAAGTAATTAAGATGATTCCTTACAATTTTTTCCAAGGGGCCTGTATGAGAAATATGTTAGGTGATGTACATACAGCAGTAGTAAAAGCAAACCTTTTGCTTTAAAAAAAAATAAACAAGTAAAAGCAAAAAAAAAAAGCAAAAAGCAAAACTCCTTGTCCCAGAGAGCTCTCAGTCAAATCTTATAAGAGAGAACAGGTGAAAATATGATTGGTGGGGAAAAGTGGGTACCACTGACAATAATATTAAGGTGTTTTTTATAGGGAGCAGCAGTACCACCTGCCCAGCCATACGTAAGGTGGTGTAAGTTATGCCTTGTCCATAAATAAGTGTTTAAAAAAAGCTTAAGGAACCAGAGACATGTAACTTACCATGTTTGAGACTTTGCCTTCCTAGTGCTCATGACTATATTAATAGTCTGAGTGCAAATGCGGCAAATAGGGTTTAGGCAGGTTTTCAGCCCAGAGGATAGAGAAGTTGACAAAAAAATTGTATGGTTATCTAAATACAATGTGTTTTGTGGGTAATGTCAAGATAAAAACCCCAGTAAGATAATTCTTATTTAAAGACAATAAAAACTCAACCAAAGTGTAAGAAATTGATCTCAACTGTAATGTGTGTCAACACAAAGTAAGTGGACCAAACCATGGGCATGTGGAGAACCTGGCAGCAGCTCAACCTTCTGCCTTGACTTGATAAGAACAAGCATTGTATGTTCAAATCATTACGGCCACACTACTTTTTCTGTATGAAGTCCATGCATACAACCTTGTACATAAAGGATCTAGCCTTAGAAATTGAGTAGTGGCATGCTGAAGACACTCTGAAAGACAGGAAGTACGGCTTTCAGTGAGGAAATTTAAGGATCCTGTTGTGAATTTTGTTATTCTTAGAGTACAAGTGCATGAAGTACCTTAGGCTGTGATCTACTGAATGCAATAGTAATCAAATTTCCACTTGTTACTCGGGCACTGAATTTGGTAATATAGTTAAATGAAGATGCCAATATCATAATTTTCCAATATACTATGTCATTTAGTGTTCTAAGAAAAGGTCTTTCCTGTCCTGTTCTTTGGTATGGATACTTCTAAGATCATAAATCAGAACTTATAATTGAGTAATATTTTGTTTAGGGGCTGTTCTGATAACATGAAATTTTCTGTTGGCCCTAAATATGAGAAAAATCCATCTAAACAACTGAGTCTTGGTTAGATTCTTATGCGTTTGTGTAAAGAGTGTGTCATAAACCAGCGTTAATCTACAATTTCAAAGTAGCTGTGTGGAATTTCATGCATGCTTAAATTTTCTGGGGAGTTATGCAGCTAAAATTCAGCTCATAAATTTAAACTGTTATAACTACAGAGTCTGGATTAAATCAACAAAAGCAAGAAGCCTAAATGTTTAAGGCAGAAACTGTGTAAATTTTCTTTTTAACCTGCAATATAACTTTTACTGAAGATTGTGGCATAATTCTCTAGAGCTCAATTGCCTATTTCTTGCCTGTAGTGAGGAAAACTCTGGAAAAGAAAGGATGTTTATTAGCAGCATAGAAAGTAAAGAATAACTTGAAACAGGTAGCACGAACTTACTGTGCTTTCCCTCCTCTGTAACTATGAAGATTTAATTGTACTGAATATGCATTTACCTCTTCAGGTTGCAGATTTTGGGATGAGAACTTCCTAACTAATATTTAATCTCCTCTCAGATGTTTACAAAAATGATCCCCATTTTCTTGGCTCTGATATTTAACGTATTGCTATGCTACATATTTTGGGAAGATGCTTATGGTGATGAATTTGTACATCAGCTTCAGGGGCAAAAAATCTTTTCTGTGGAGAAACACAGGGTCAAGTAGCACATCACACTGTGACATCACTTGCTCTGAACAGACAGAGGAATCTACAGAGTCTGTCAGCCTTTACATGGGGGATGTCAAGATTTGCTGTAAAGCAAAAGGAGGCTTTGTCTCTTTTACTGGTATAGGAGAGGGTGTGGCATGTAGTCTTTTATTATTGTCAGTACTTTTAGTTGGTGAAGTTCAGTGTGGAGAAACAAAAGTCCATTTCCTTTAATACAGCATGAACAGTATGCTTCGAATTTGTAGAAGTCTGAGCGCTATATAAGTACAGGGTAAAATTGGCTTAATTTTGCAGAATGTGTGCATAGCTGGTGACAGCCTTCTTCAGTTACTCAACAAAACTTAAAATATTTTAAAATTAAGACAATTTTGGTTTCCATGTAGACAAGTTTAATTTTTCTTACATCATTAAACAATATTTTTCCTCAAAAAGAATTCTGATTCATCCAGTTCACTAACAGGATATTCCTTCATGAATGTGACACTATCCAGCAGATTGTTATGTCCTTACTGGTCAATCTGAAGCCTTGGTGCCTATTAATAACTTATTCAATCTGTGCTCTGGAGACATAGATATTGCAGAGTTGGCTGGGATTTTTTTTTGATGTGCTACGAACAAATTATATTCTCAAATTCTTTGTAAAGAGGAAAAAAAAGGTAGTCAGTGTACCGACTTCACAGGTGTGGGACTAGGACTGTGACTTTGAAACTATCATTGATTTATTGTTTGTTCAGCTTGAGGTGTTTATGTCCTGATTCTTTTCCAGAGGACCTAACTTTGTGCAGCAGTTTATATATAGCCATATATATTATAGCCTCAATCTTTACATTGACTTTACATTGACACAGCTGCAGCTGTGAATGTTCAGCAATTCCTCAAATAAAACCCCAAGTTTTTTTAAATTGAGCTCCCAGAAAATGAAACTGCGACCCATCATTTCTCCTTTTGCAGTTCCCTCCCTCATTCATTTAATTTCTTTGAACTTTTGCAGTGAAACACGGCCAATGATTGTGTGGGCAACAGCCTCGTTTGCTCTGCAGTTCCAGTTTATGCTTTTGTCTGGGATTGTCCCATGTGCTGAGTGTAGCAAGAATTTGGTACAAATATTGCATACATTTTTTGGTTTAGTTGCACTTTTTAATTTATTTTTTATTTAAAGAGTGTGTTCTGATGTTTATTCACACAGGGACTGAATTAGGATTTTCTAGACAACTTTAATCCTAGTATTTCCATATCTTCCAAATATTTGACTACAAAATGAGTAAATTTTTCTTTCACAGGAAAAAAAAAAGAAAATAAAAAGATGGCTTATTTTCAGCTCTATGTATAAAGGGATGTGAAAATGTTAAGGTATTGCTCTTGGAGATATTAGTGCATTCTTAAATTTTTCAAAAGATTTATAATAAATCGGCTATTATGCCTGAAATGTATATCCATAACAAGTAGGTCAGTGCTTGTGAGATTTTTAAACCTTTTAAAGCTCTGTTTATATGAATTAGCTCAGAAAAGTTTTGCTTGTTCTATATTTCTATTTAAATAAAGTATAATAATTTGTTTAAGTCAAAATTTTATTAGTATAAAGGGGTCTATAGAACTGATTTTGTCAGTGCATTTTAGTGTCCTGGAAAAGACTGCATTACGTGCCATAGAAACCTTGAGAAATGGTAAATAGAAAGGCGATTCTAGCTATTGTTTTCATTCCTCTGCAGCCTTATTTGAAGTAATTTCAAATCAAGAGCATATTATTTTACATACAAAACCACATAAGGATTTCTCTTGAAAAATTCTTTTTGTTACACAATTGTTTTAATTTCAGAATATGCTATATAAGGGCTGAGTTAAAATTTTTATACACAATGTTAAGAACACTTCAAATCATTAAACAGATGTTTATGACTGCATTATTTGGGTAATGAGTAGAGCATGATTTTGGGGAACAAAATAGAGGTCTTTTGAATCATCCGTGTTTTGTTCATAAATCATCTGGTGTCACAAATTTTCCAAGGAACATTAATCAGTTTAATAGAAACTGATTTTTCTTGCTTTTCAGGAAGTCCCCTTACTCCCACTCTGCCAGCTCCCCTAAACTAACATGGTGTGAATGAGATTACACACAGTTGTATTTTTGTATTACCTTTTGTTTAAGATGTTTCTACTCTTCAAAACTTTGACTAACATTTTCATAGTAATTTTACAGCATTTCTAATATGTTAAAAAATACAATACTCAATTGGCATTGCACCTGATAGGAGTCAGTGCAATAACATAATATCTATTTGTGCTGTTTTGAGTTGAGATGGGATCCTCTGCTTGCTTCAACTTGGTATAAGAGTCTGGGAGAGTTGTGCAATGTTAAGAGAAAAGAAAATCTGCCCCGTGACTTTAGTAAGATAGTCCAGTGGCTGGGTTTATTGTGTAGCTGAGCACAGGCTGTCTTGCAATCTTCAAGTTCTTGAGCTAATAAGGAAATTCACTTGTAAAAGAAAGATAGTACATGTCCAGATGCCATATGATACATAACTTGTTCCAAAGCAGTTTAACAAATAAAGATTTAAACGTTAAATTCTCAATAGTTTGTTGAATAATAATGAGAAGAATGTCACTTCAACTTGGAAGTGTTTAAGAAGAGTGGATACCAAAGATGAAAGTGTACTGTTTAGGGTTATAAAAGGAGTGTAACAATGAATGGAGTTACGAAATTAAAAGAGTAATTAGACCAAATATTGGGAGACATTTCAAATCTATTTCAGTAGGCTTCAGTGAAGCTATACTGATGAGTTCTAGCTAAGATATTGTCTTAGTCTGTTCTTCTTTTGTACTCTGAGGAAAAAACATTCATCTTCTAAAGCTGGTCAATACAGAAAGATGTGAAGGTGTGGGAGCAAATTAAAATGATGAAGATTTTGAGATCTAATTCCATTTGCACAGCTTTCTTCTTTTGCAAAATAACAAATATTGCAAATCCTATTGATTTTGTTACTTTGCTAATGCATACTTAATAAGAGACAGGAAAGTAAGTGTATCATTCTCCTTTATTTTATCTGTTTATGCAATCTGTTGGCCAGGGATTGCAAGAAAAATCGTGCTCCCCTTTCCCTGTCACTGTTTGCTGCTGTGTAAAGCCTGAGACTCTCTCTTGCCAGTATTGTTCACCTGAGAAGTAAATAGAGGTGCACATACTTAGGAAATAGGTGATTACATATAATATACAGTATGCTATCATTGTAATGCAAATAAGGCAATAATGTGTGTGTACTTTGATGAATACAGCCAATCTAACAGTAAAATACAGCTTATAATGGAATGGAAACTTTAAGTAAAGGAATGAAAGGTACATCTAATTTTGACATACTTACGAGATATTTCTTTTCTACTAATATGCCAAAACGTTGCACCCAAGCAATTACACTGACATTTGAGAAAGCTCCTTTTGACATACATAGTGTATCGTCTAGTGCAGAGTTCATGAAATTAACATTTTCCTGAAGTAATCATATACAATTAAGTGACCAAATAGTTCTGAGGCAATACAACTGCATTTCACAGGAACTAAATATATTTCTTCACACTGATCCTGCATGTTTTAGTTGAGCAGTCATTAGCATGTTTATAATGGTTCTAATTTAGCACAACATTTTCTGAATTTTATCCTTGAGTCATTTACAAATTGTTCATATTGAGTAAACAAAGGAAACAGATTGCATTTTATACTTAGTAATTTATCTGAAAGAAGAGGGGAGGGTTAATTGTCTGAAAGTTTTGCTCTGTTTGGGGAAGTGATTCTAGTCTTGCATTGCTTGGCGCACAATGCCTTTTTCCCTCTGTTCTGGGGAAAAAAAAAAAAAAGAAAAATCGAATGGAGGAGTGAGTAAAATGGAAAGTTAGGCGCAGGACAAGATTTGCCACTCCCAAAGGGGAGTGTGGAGCAGAATTGGAGCTGGCACGAGATTATCTAAAACAGTTGGTGCATTCCTTAATGATCAAGTGCTTGAGAAGTCCAGCTCTCTCTCACAGAGAATCTGTGTTGATGTTTATATCAGTGCCCTGCTGTATGGGAAAAGCATGCTTTCTCTTGTTGCTTTTCTAAAAATAGTGTGGCATATAGCATTGTATGAGTTATTTTAAGAGAACAAAAACATTTGCAAGGTTAAAGGTTCTGCTTTTTAATAAATAAATAAAAATAAATGTCAGAACTGTATCTTTGGTTATTCTTTCCCTGAAATTAAAACTCCTTTGTATCTGGAGTTTTGTACTGAGCAGATGTGTTTTACACTGAGCAAATGCTTTTTGCACTAGAGAATTCCCGTTGAAATTAGACATTTTAGGTGGAATTGGTACAAGCTTCAGTTTTTCCCACTAGCCACATCACAGAAAGCAGGTCTGGAAATCACTCCCAGCTAAATTCCAGTGTTTCTGTTTCAGATGTCTGTTGTTTTGTGCAAGATCTAGACCGTTCAAGTAGTGCAAATGAATTCAGAGGAAAACCAGAACATTTTAATGCCTAATTATTTTTAGTGAGCTTGGAGAGTTTTAATTAAAAGTTAAGAGAGCTCTCCAAGCTCTTACAGTTCTAATTTTATCATATTGTGGAAATCTTGTCACTGTGAAAAAATGTACAGCAGTTAGCAGATTTACTTGGTTCCCTGTCCTAAACAAAACTGTAATGTTAGGTAGACAGATCTCAGTTGCATTTCTTTTATTGCTTTTGCAAGAAAACATCTACTGTGAGATGTCTTTTGCATATAATTGTATTTAGAAAAGTTTCTTTGCCCTTTTTCTGTTTTTCTTTTTTTATCATTTCCTTTTTTTCTTTTACAGTATTGACTACAAGTTGCCCTGAGAATCAGAACTGAGTTCTAATTCATGATCAGAAATGTGCTAAGTGCTCAACAAAACCCTTGTGAGATATGCAATCTCTGCCAGAAGTGCCACAGTCTCAACAGCTAAGGCAGACAAATAGGCAGGTAGAAATGAGTCAATATGAGAGGAGGAAGTAAGCAACTGGCCAGGATTACTTGGGTTCTTAACAGCAATATATAGAATTTATAAGTGATTTTTATGGTAATTTGCAGTAAATGTAGCAAAGGAATTAACATTCTAAATGTCATGTGGCTCATTTTTGTGTTGTGATTGTATTTTTGGTTTTCAAGAACTTGGCTTTTGAAAGCTTATTACATGAAAATCTTGAAAAGCTGGACAAGGAAATCAGTTCACTGGTGAACAGCTGTCTGAAATGCCTTATATTTTAATTTTCTGTTAGACCATGAGAATTTATTACTGTATGAGAACAGTATGGAAATTGAGCAGAATGAGTTGAGATTCCCCTGACCTGCCTCTTTACTGACAGGAAGATTGAAGTCAAGCTGCTTATGAGCAAGAGACAGTGGCAATACATTGCAACTATGGATGTTAAGCCTTCTGGCTGATTTTTGATTAGTTTTGTATTGCCACTGTCTCTTTTTCTTTTATTTAAAGTTTATTGAAACAGAAAAGGATAATTTGTGCTTGAAAGAAGAAAAAAAAGTAACTATGGCAACCAAGAATCTATTTTAGTAACATTATACAAACTTTACATCCTTAGATTAAAACAGAATAGATAGTACCATCCGGCAGTTATGTTTCTGATAGCTGTGGTTAAATTATATTTTTATTTCTCAAATAATGAACGTAAATGTGAAGTCCTTAATTTTGAACTGTTAGAAGATTATAAAATTGTTTTCTTTCAACGTGAATTAAATTAACCTTTGCCTTTCCCTTTGATACCAAAATATTAGAGTTTGCATATATATTTTTAAAATATATAATATGAAGCATGAAAATCAGGAAATATTTTTATGATATACATCTGGGGTAGGTGGTTCTTCAAGGAGATCTGATGGGCAGTGTTCCCACAAAAGGTATGGAAGCAAGCTGTTGCCATGCACTCAGAGATGGATCAGCTAATCAAAAGTCCCAACAAAGGTGTATTAAAACTCATCACTTGATTCATCACTTGATTTTTAAAACATACTTAGTTTTCTGAGTAATTCACAGTATTTATGAATGGGTCTAATAATAGCACCAATGGACCTTGTGTTTTAGTTTAATTCTAATTAACAAACAATAGGGTAAGTCTGAATTATGTTTGACTTTTATTCAGGAATATTTGTACTGATGTTATTTAGGCATTTCTACTATAAACAGGATTTAGTATTCTGTAAAGAATACAGAAACAAACTTTCTTCTTTTAAATGGCTGATGGATTTTGGTGGTGGTATTATTTTAGATGTCAGATTGTTAGCTTCACCCACTTGAGAAAAGTACATTTGCATTTGAGGCATAGGAAGGGACGCATAAAGGGGAGCAGGGCAACCAAATAGTAGCCACTGTAATGGTTATTTGCAACTTACTTGGTTTTGGGGGAAACAAGCAGCTTTTCTCCTGCAGTAGTAATCCAGTGCATTAGGCCTTGTATGCACACAAATGTCTGTCACTAGGTGTTCATAGTCTCATTTAACATTCCTTCAAAGAAAAAAAAAGCACACACTTTTTCTCTAACAAATATTTCATAGATGCTAACAGGGTCATTCCACCTGTGCTGTTTTTCTCATATTGACTTGAATAAGGTGTTTAAACTCATTTGATGAAGGCTGATCCAAAGGCCACCTTTTCTCCTTTGGTGAAGCTGAAGGCAAATAGATGTAATGAGAGTAACTTAGAGAATATAGAACATGAGAGATGGAGGAACTTGAGTATTATTATGTATTCCCAAAGCTTGCAAAAATAACATTTCTATGTTTAGCAGTATCTACAAAATTGTAATGATGTTTAACTATAGAAGATATTACTGAAATAGAGACAAAGATGCCGCTAATTCTGTAGTATTGTTCTAAAAAGGCAGAAAAGTTTATCCTCCTCCTACTGGTTTTAGAAAAATGTCCGCTGCAGTTTGCCTGAGTTCTCTTCTAATTCCTCTATTTTGTCTTTCCTGGTGCCTCTTTCCTTGAGATGTAACAGTTCCGATGCAGGTAGAAATATGTCACCTGTACTGCTATACCTTTGACTGAATTATATTTCTGTATTGTTTATGAACTTGCTATGTACTTGCAGTCATTATTAATAAATCAACGTGCTTTTTGTCTTCTGTCACAATGTGTGTATTCAGAAAGAATTGTATGCAAAACAAGTCATGTTTTAGAACCCATCGTTAATAATTATCAGTTTGCAGTATTGTTACAACATGTTTTGAGGGAAAGCTTATTATAAAAGAAATAACAAGGTACTGCACTGTAGCAAGAATAAGACAGTTCAGTTGATCACTGGTGTAGGTGTTATAAATATGCCAGTCTGTACTATAGTGTTTTATTAAGTCTCAGAAAGTCAAAGCTGATTTGAAATAATAATGTCTGACAGTCAGTGCTTTGAAGTTTTGCTGCTGCACTCTCACATTTAGACTTTCTTTTATGTATGACTTTATCATAAAAACCCAAAAATACACACAAGGCGTGAATGCTTTTCTTTATTTTTTTTTTAATCTGTATTTCAAAGAAAGTAATAGGATCTACTTCAGTGAATTAAGAGGTTTAAAACAAAAGGAACAATCCTCCCAAATCGATGAGGATAGGTGCAGGCCACTATAAGGTCATACAGTATTCATGTAAGCTATAGCTGGGGTTGGTAACTTGTTGAAGACTTAATAAGTGAAATTAAAAAAAAAAAAAAAAAAAAAAGGGAGAATAAAGAAGAAACGTGAGGCAAAAGCTATCCTTGATAGGAAAAGATGACTTTCATTCAGTCAGAAGAGCTTGGCTGTGATAGCTAATACACTCGTTCTTCATCACCATCATGCAACAGAGAGCTGGATTCCATCCAATCCATGACTGATTGATTACCCAATGGACAAATGTTAATTCTTTTCATCGATGCTTTGTCATTGTGGAGAGATCCTTTTCATCTAACACCTAGGCTTTTTTTTTTTTTTCTCAGTTGTTTTTCCCCCTTGCTTATTTATCTTTCGATATCCTCTTCTTATTAACCTTTGCAAAACAGTCACATTTAACAAGATTCTCACAGTACTTTAAACTCTTTAAGTTTACAATTAAAATTGCTAACAAAGTATGTAATAAGCCATGATATTAAATAATACTCAATGATTTAATTTAGTCATCTCAGTCTAATTACACTTAACCTGTTTGCTGTCCTTGAAAGAAAATTTTTCCTAGTTCGTAAGAGAAGAATATAAAGTATGAGGAGCTGTGTGTTCTTAATATAATAAATTGATATAGTGCAGCTTCCTGAATTTGATCTTACATGTGTCAGTAAATACTTTGCATCATAAGCCAAACTGTCAGCGAAAAGAGCTAAAAATGTACAAATGCTAATTCCTTTTTTTCTTCTTTTATAATTGTCTTTAACACTTTGAAAATGTCAGGATCCACAAGGTTTTGGCATGGTGCTGAAGCAGAGCCTCAGTGCAGGAGAGTGATGCAGTGCAGATGTGAATTCGGGCTTCTTCAATGTGCAGGGCTGGACTCTGAGTCGATGTTTTGTTTCTATAATGAATCAAATCAGATAATGAATAAATATGGATTAAAATGTTTTAATGCTGTCAGAAGATATCTTTCTAGATTTTATTTGTATGTAAAAATTAAATTCCAATATGGAAAGAAGAAAAAATCCTATTCTGATTCACAAATCTTTCAAAACTGTGTGTCTGTGAGTACAGAATATAGAACTTGAAGGGAGATATGCCTTTCAAGTCTAAGCCTTTATATTTAGTTTTGTGTCTAATGTGGAGGACCTCAGAGAGTTTTAGCACATATCATTATTTTAAATTCTAAAAATTATGCAGATTTAACTTGTTAATAGAAAATTTACAGCAATTTCAAAAGTGCTATTTCTACAATGTTATAAAAGTTTATTTAAAGGCTCTTTGTGTGTTTTGGTAATCTTCCCAATAACAAAATATAGTAGCTCTAAATCATGTGGTCATATCTATAACATGAATTTTGGCTGGGAAAGAAGTATTTAAAGAAATGTTTCTCATGGATTTTTTTTCAGTCATTTATAGAGATAACAACTGTAACTAGCAATGTGATTATAGCAAAAAGGTGTCACACAGATAGACCTGTTTTCCATTCCAGTTCTTTGTCAGTTTGTCTTTAGAAATGTGTTTTTTCCCGTTATGTAATATAAGAATAGTACAGATAAACGTGTGTTCTTAAGAGCAGTAAGAGAAGAAAAGCAGCTGCTTTTGAGGAAAACATTTTATCAACTCCTGTGATATGCTAATTATTTCTTAAAAAAAAAAAAAAAAAGAATGTTTTTCCTTCTTTGTACAAATTGAGGAAGATACCTTGGTTAAAAGCAGCAGAAAACACAACTTACAGCAAACATCAAAATAAAACTCTAAATCTCTTTTTTTTTTCAGGGATGAGGGGTCTGAAATTTTGGCAGGGGAGAAGCACAAAAACATCATTTTAAACTAATGATGATATCACAAAAAAGACAAATTATAATGTTCTATTGATAATTGATGGTTATTTCTTGATTCTTCTATTATCAGGCCAGAACTCATAAAAGTAATAAATGCCTGTTATTGTTAAAAGTAAATTGTTATTATATAACAAATATTTTAACACTGCCTATTGCAACTTACAGCTCCTTAATTTTGTCTCTTTCATAGAAAGATATAATTAGTAAATAAGTTAGCTTTTCTAATGAAATATTACTTCAAAAACATTTACAAGCTGTGTTGTCTTTCCACGGAGGCTTGCCACAGTAAAAATGTGTTGCAATTAAAACCTGATCTTTGATCTTTTGGTAGTTACAGTTTGGTTTGCTTTCAACTGGGTTTAGGTCTTTTTTTCTCAGTTGTTTGTTTGTTTGTTTTAAATGAGTGATGCTAATGTGAATTTTTAGTCTGAAAATACTTGCACCCTAAAATATGATTTGCCATATGACCTTTTTCTTCCCTACACTTCTCCCTAAGACTTTAAATCCTCCTTTTATGACCTCTTTGAATGCTTCTCCTCCCTTTGAGCATTTTTGGAATCCTCTGAGGTGAAAAAACTGTTAACCATTGCATCGATATGATCTGTGTTAACATCCTTAATCTGGGTTTTTTGCTTTTGTTTTCACTTGTGTGAGTACTTTTGCTGGGGCTTCTGACATGAGAATTTGAGCCACAGTTTGGCCTTAATCTGACAGTATTTTAGCAGCAGATATGTTAGGCTGAATTCTGTCTTCTTGTACCTGCCAATGTTAATCTGTTACTGGAGTGGCATCAGTGTAAATGTTTAAATTTGGAACATTGTTAGTTATTTACAAAGCATTGTGTAAACTGATCTCCTTACACAAATGGCAGCATGCTACGTGAGTTTCTAACAAGCTAAGGTATATGGCTATTCCCAGTGTATTCACTAAGAAGCAAGGTGCTCAGCACTGCCCATGGTGGTATGTGGCCTTATAATGAAGGCTTTTTACAAAGATTCATTTAAGGAATACGGTTACCTTTAAATGTTTTTGATATCTGGCTAAACTGTCCCTAAGGGCTTCCAAGGAGTTTAGCATAGAGGCTTTTGATGAGTCTGTCTGCTAATAAAAGTAAATGCACAGTGTTTAATTGAGATTCTATTATTACTAACTGGGAAGGAAAAATAAGTGTTCAATTATGTGTAAAGTTTTCTTGATAATTGGTTATAAATCTCAATTGTGGTTCTTAAAGTCATAGAACTCTGGATCACAACTTCAGTCATAAGGATTTCCATCTTAAAAATCACCTTTTATGAGTTATCTGGAAGGTTATGTATCATTTTGACTTCAGAGCCAATTAGTTTAATTGACTACATCAAAAAAATAGATTTTATTGAAATCTATTATGCTCAGTATCAAATTTTCTGGTGGAATTGGGTTCTGATCTTTCTCCTAAGTGTAATGACTTCAGCAACAGTTTTGCCTACAGAAGGCCTCCCGCATTCAAGCAAAGATTTGAAATATATTCTGAATTTCATGTTATGAAAGCCCATCTTCTAATCATTGCATGTGGTTTATAGTGAACTGAGAAAATTTCTGATACTGTGAACATCCAATATGTAAAGTGCTTTTATGAATTCCATGGAGACATTATATGAATAACTTTTGCATTGACATGGGTATAAAAATGGTTTCAGATGTCACTCTGTGTCAAATTTCCAAAGAAAGCTTCTAGATCTTCATGTATAATTTCAAGTGTACAATCATTCTCAAATGAAAAAGACAGAATTTGTATATACATTGGCAATCTGTGCGTGTAAATTGGCAGTTAGCATGCATAAATCCCAAATGAAAATTTTCTTTCAATTAGACTCTTGTTAAATCCATAGTAACTCCATTAACCTCAGTGGAATTACTTTGGATTTAAAATCCAGTTAAATAAGAAGTCTGTTTGGCTACAAGTTCATTTTCCTCTGAAAACATGGTCCAACTGTAACAGGGAGAACAGTTTTAAAATGAAGGTAGCACCTGTTTTCCTGATGTGCAGGAATATATTTGATAATTCAATAATTCTTCTTTTTCTTTATTATTTTTTGTTAATAGATTCATCCTGCATGGAAAAGCTACTCTCTAAAGACTGGAAGGAGAAGATGGAAAAATTAAACACAAGTGATCTCCTTGGTGAAATTAAAGGTACTTCGCTAGATCAAATTTTAAATGTTTGCATGTATTTTAAATAAGGGATTGAGGATTCTTTAAAGTTAGTTCAGAAAAAACAGTAGAAATAACAATCATAACTAGAGGGTGTGTTCCTTCTTTCAGTCAACTCACCCTGTGTTTTAATGCTTGTCTTTGAGATGATCAATGTGGCTGCCAAATAAATAGAGTATGTCACAGTGAGTTATAGGCAGTATCAAGGATGTTATCAGAAACACCAGGTTAGTTATATTAGTTCACTGACATTAGCTATGTCTTCTGTGACCAGAAGAAGAAACATCTTGAAAACATGGAGTTACTCATACTTGGTACTGTTTCTTCCAAGATGCATAAAATTTATCTAGAAACTACTTTCAGATTATAGAAGCGGTAACTGTGTGATTACTGTTCTAAATCTTTGATTCAAAATTGGGGGGGGGATGGATGTGACACCCCAAAAAAGGGAATATATTTGTATCTTTGTGCAATTCCTGTGGAAAAAGAGCAGCTGTGGTTGAAATTTGGGTCCTACTGAAATCAATGCAAGTTTTATTGTATGTATGGGCAGTACTTTCCAGCATTTCCAGGATTTGTTAAACCAGTGATGTAGTGAAAGTGGAATTCTCTTGACAGTTAAGTACTATGTAGAAAATTTGAATTGTTTTTCCCCACCAATCAATTCTTCCATGGTTTTTTTTATTGAGAAGAAATTTAGATTTATTAATTAAGGAACAAATTAAAAATGTGGTATTTTATGCTGTGAGAAGGGATCATAAGGTATAATTTTATTAAATTGCAACTAAAAATGTATGTAAACAAAGAATCACGTGCATCATATTAATAAATATTTGCTAGTTAAAAAGAAATATATATACTATTTGATGAAAATTGGTGCTTAGGGTTTTATATGTCCATGAAGGACACTGAAGATAGTTAAATTTTGCTATTATGCAAACAGACGAAAATTGGCTCTTTTTAATAAGTTATAACTGGTTCTGTCAGATAATTCAGGACCAGAATATGTTGGATTCTCCATTTAGATTTTTTGGATAGAATTATGAGAAGTGTATATTTGCCAGGTAAGAGATCCTGTAGTAAGGTCAGTGGTAGAAATACAGTATGCAGTTTTACAAGAACATAAAATCCAACAAAATTATTTCTAGAAATCGCATTCTATTTAAAGCCATATTGTTAAGACAGATGTCTACTAATTCTAATTTAGGACAAGTAAAAATAAAAAATTATTTTCATCAAG
>JAVHNF010037090.1:0-11306 GCA_034783455.1 Micropsitta finschii
TTAAATCAGTCCACAAAGATAAGGCAGGTTTTTATTAGCAACAGTAAAATAATGAACTGAAAAGTAAATTAGGAAAGCCACCGATAATATAAATTAGTATATTAAAATTTCAGTTTATTATTTTCATAAAAACAGAACTTTGGTTTCTAGTATTTGTGCATTTTTTAGGAAAAAGTCTTAAATGCTGGATATTATTATAGTCTTTTACGTTTTATGTTGGATTATAAATAGTTCAAATAAAATATCCTGGCAAAGGTATTACTTCTTTACTATGCCCTGCATGTCAAAAATACATCTTCCTGAAAATTTACAGCATGGACACTGAATTCATATACTGTGCCACTGAACAAAGCCAGAGCTGCAAGTAGCAGAAGTATTGTGTTGCCCTCACAACAGGACCAAGGAGCTCAGAATCTCAAAGAAAACAACACCTTCTAGCTGCACTCAATCTCAAAGGTCAGCTCAGAATGTACCACCAATTATTTCCCATCATGTCAGTAAGTCACAAAAAAAGTTCAAATTCCTGATGTGTTTATATGATACCTTGAGACAACCATTAGAACTTGGTAGTGGACAGACATTAGTTTGTGTATTTTAAACATGTTTTAATACTTCAGGATAGTGAGGAAACTAGTTTTGTCATAACTTTACTCTTGTTAGCATTGACCATCTTGCAAGAGAGGGCAGGTCCTTCATTGCTGCAGACACAGCAAACAAGACCAGTCAAAACCAATACATTCAATAACAGCTGAGCTCTTGCTGAGGACAAGCTGAAAATCAAGGTGCTGCACGTGATTTCTTTTCCAGCCTTAAGTGCTTGCTATACCCAGCAAGCACTTTGGAAACTTTGGGATGGCTGTTCAAAAAGATGTACAGGAATCCTGGACAGCACAACCAGCTGAGCTATATCAGATGGTCTCACAGAATTTCTATACCAGCCTTCACTAAGCTTCTGCTTCTTGTGGCCAAGAACCCAAAGTCATGTTTATGCTCATTCAATATTTTACTTTTGAGTCACATCTGCTGTGTTAGTTTGTAGCACAATCTAGTACAAATGATAGCATATAACTTGACTCAAACTGTGAGCTGCGGCTTATTTTTCTTTAAATCATGGAAAAACAGTGAATCTTGAATGGTACTTCACTCAGAAAGGATATCAGTTTTGCAATGGGCATTTAAGCAAGTGCTACTTTTAGGGCACAAAAACCACCTCACTTAAACACTGATCAAAAGTTGCCTCTAAGAAATATCTCAGAGAAATTTACACGAATATTCAAGTACCAGTCTCCTCTTCTGTAAGAGATTAGAAATGCAAAAATTTCCACAGGAAGAACTGGAAACCTGTAGTGGGTTGGCCCCAGCTGGATGTCAGGTGCCCAAAACCACTCTACCACTACACCTCCTCGTCTGATCAGAGGAGAGAAAACATAATGAAATGGGTCAAGATAAGGCTGGGGACAGAGTATTCACCACCTACCATCACAGGCAAAATAGATTCAACTTGAGTAAATTAGTTTAATTCATCACCAATCAAATCAGAGTAGGAGAATGAGAAATAAAACCAAACCTTAAAGAACACCTTTGCTCTGCCCCTTCCTTCCTCCCAGGCTTAACTTCACTCCCTATTTTCTCTACTTTTTCCCCCGTAGCAGGGCAGGGGGATGGAGAATGAGGGTTGAGGTCAGTCCATCACACATTGTCTCTGCCACTCTCTTCTCCAGTGTGGGATCCCTCACACAGGAGACAGTCCTTCACGAACTTCTCCAATGTGAGTTCTTCACAAACTGCTCCAGTGTGGGTGCATTCCATAGGGTGCAGTTCTTCAGGAACTCCCCTTCTTAAATGTGTTATTCCAGAGGTACTACCACTGTCACTGGTGGGCTCAGGCTTGGCCAGTGGTAGGTCCATCTTGGAGCCACCTGGCATTGGCTTTATTGGACATGGGGAAAGCTTCTAGAAGGTTCTCACAGAAGCTATTCCTGTAGCCTCCCTGCTAACAAAACCTTGTATACAAACTAAATAGACCTCCCATCTCCAAAACAGCTTGTTAGGTAAAGCAAGTAACTGGTCTTTAGTTGTGAACCTGGTTCCTACGCACTCTGGGTGCCCCTGAACTGCTAAACACAGAACACATGGTCCAGGCTTGCTGTTGCAAATGAGGCTCAAAATACCTTTTAACTCACCATAACCAGAATTCCCTATAAACAAGAACAAGCACATTTAGACACCTTGACTTCTTATATCAAATATTTCACTGCAAGCAATTTCAGTCAACCTTTATTCTGGGAAATCACACAGGTGTTTGGGTCAGCCACTGATCAATTAGAGCAAGAGGGTCAGTCCAATGAATTGCCAAGCTAACGTTTACCTCAGGCAAACCTAAGCCAAGGCCAATCTCCTTTCACTGAGAAGTATGTTGTACAGTTATTACTAGCTCTGCAATTCCCCTCAAATTGGAGTATATTTTGGGGAAAACCTATGAACATTCTCACCATCTGAGATGAAAGTTACTGAGTATTTTGCCCTGAAGCCAGACTGCAAAGTGTTATAGATGCAAGAGAAAATCAGAAGCTTGACAGGAAGAAATATTTGCAACTAGCTCTTTCATGAAGAACCCTGTACATCACAGACACCGTAACTTCTGGCCACAAAGCAAGGAACCCAATACCACCAAAATATGCATCCCACTCCAACAAAGCAGTGAAAAAAAACCTGTCATATGTAGACATATACACCAACTGCAATCATACTACTGCTTAACTACCTGCTCTCCCCCGAGTTGCCCCATGCAACTTTGGTCCCTTGATGGACAGTTAAAAGTAACATGAGCAGATGAAGTAGAGTCAAACTGTTCTATTAAACTGTAAAGCAGGACTTCAATTGAGGCAAGTTATTTCCCATGCACATATGCAAAGTAGGTACGTTGAGCAAACTTGACAAGTATCACCTGATGAATATTTTTATTACTGGGTGTATGAGATGGAAATCGTACTCCTTTCTCTTTGCCCAGGTCCAAACAGAAGAAATTGAGCTAGATGCTAATTTGCTACGGGACTAAGACTTCACATTCATGAGGCCTTTTCCAGAGCCTGGGCCATGTCCGACATGTGATAACACTCAAATTGCTATTTCTTAGTTTCATTAAATGGACACACATGCTATGTATCTTAACATGCTACAGGAATTCAAATGTTATTTTTTACTTAATCGACTACTGACAGACCACATTTATATTATCAGATGCGCACTAGTGTGAGGAAGAAAAAGCTGTAGTCCCTAAGACCAGTACAAAGTGGTAAGACTATAAAAATCAACCAGCCATTACAGCTCTATGTTAAAGGAACATTAATCAGTCAATTATTTTTTCACTAAAGTCCCTTCTATAAATCAGTGTTTGACTAGTTCTTTGGAACCCTTTCTATGGAAAAAATACCAACAAGGAAAGTGAAAGTGACAAATAAAAACCTGGGCGTGACTTTAGTTACTGCAAGTTAAACCTGTAAGAGAGTTGGCCTTTGCAGCATGAACAAGTGCTTCCAGTGAAGATTTCTCCAGATTTCACATCTAAAGGCACCAAGAATCACCTTTAATTTATCTTACATATCTCACATACAGTGTCTTTTTAAATCCTTCAGGTATATACTTGTCTTATGCAAACTTCAGAGAAGTTTGTTTGCAAAGCCTTAATTTCAATTCCAAACTCAACAGCTAAGGAGGTAATAATTCTTCAGAAGTATGTGAAAGTTTCTTACTGTTCCATAAATTTATAAGAGTGAAAATATGCATCATGTATAATAATCACATCAAGCGTTACTGACAGATCACATTGCTTCTGTGCTCACTATAGAGCCAGGTCTATTTTCTGTAGTTTCTTGCATATGCTTAGTTTTATGCACTTGAGACAGCCTCAAACATGTTAACAAGATTACCCACAGCATGAAGTTGAGCATATGCTTAAGCAGAGAAACAAAACTTGATCAGTATATTAGCAGCTGAGCATAGAAGTAGCCTGCACTGAACAGGCATATAGCTTTCTCCTGTACCTAGCAGACAAAGCTTAATTAACAACCAGGTTTTGCTTTGCCTAAGGAAGACTTAAAGCTTCAACCAATTTTAACTACTTTTTGGAAACAGCAATTATCACAGGAAGCCCTAGTAACCACTCTCTCTGCCCTCCACTGTTCTAGGGAAAGAAAGCTACTACTTATGCAAAATATGCATATAGTGTAAAACATGGCTCAGGAAAAAAAACTACAATACTACTTCTCAGAAATAAACAGAAAAGAAAAACCTCTACTTACTACAAAAAACAGAGATTTTATTTTCAGCTCTCAAAACTGAGACTCCCTTATTCTCCACATAATACTTTAAACATCCTCTAGTACAGAGGAACAGAGCTCACCTACACAACTGGGAAACCCCAAACTACTCCTGAACAAGAGCTGCTTACTGAAGAGGCACAATTTTATTTAGTTGACAAGAAAAAAAATCAAAGGGCTTAGCAGCATGACTGCCACCAGAGACATCTTGTAAAGGTCTCCATGCTGCCTAAAACCAAAATATGATGCCAACCACAGCTCATAAGCATCTCTGTAGACTTTCACACCCCTAGTTTATCACTCCATAGGCCTTTATTTTTAATAAAGCAAACAAATCTTTCTTGCCACAAATCTTCAGCTGAAGAAAAATCATCCCACCTTCCCAGAATATGCTACAATCTATCCCTCCCTTACCACACAGCCAAACTCCTCAGATATTAGAAAACCACTCCAAATGCAGACTTTATAGCAATTGTGTCTAATTGTTGCTTGACCACAGCTGGGAGAAGGTCTCAAACACTTTCCCCTCTCCCTGTGGTGCATAGCTGAGGTTCTTGTTTGTTCCTTATAAGAGAGTTGTAAAATAGAAGGTGGTTTGTTGCTAATTTTGCATTAAATGTTATGGTAGGTCATGTTTATTAGCTTTTTCATATTGAAGAAAGTGTTAGTTTAATTTGGAGTCTTTGAATTTTGTTTTATTCAATTCAGTAGCAACAGGATCTCAACACTTTGATTTTATTCTTTTTATTTATCTTTTTTTAGTTCAGCATACAGAATACCAAAGCTGTTCAGCATTTCTTATGGAAAAGACGTTGTAGGCATATGGTTCATTTAGTGTTGTGGTTTCAATGGATACATTCCAAAAGTGCGTTATATTATTAACTGGTATCAGTCTTTGATTATAGAGGAAAAGAGGCTACTTTTAATCATGTCTTCTAATCTCTAATACTTCTGGTTTACTGTAACTTCTTGCTTATGCCTGCAAGAGGCTTACAGAAGCTTTTGATAGCTCATTAACCATTTATAAAATGATTCAGAGGACTGAATTTATGTGTTTTCTTAACGTAAAGGTAATAACTGACTAAATTTGGTCTCAAAGTTAGCCTCTGAAATATCTCGGTTTCTTTAATATTTTTCTTAATAATTCTAGCTTCCTAGTTGAGAGTATTATAGAAGGTATTAATTGAGATTGTAATGAAAGTTGATATTTTCCAGTGTAGGGAAATTAATGGACGGGAGGGAAAGATTTGAAAACTTGGTTTAATCTAACACTATGGAAGGAGATTGTCCTGACTGTAGCCAGTGTTAAACTGAAAACCATAATTTTAATAATTTTCTTGAGGATTATATTCTTTATTTCTATATTCTGTATTTCTAGGTGATGGCTTTAATAGTGTTTTAAATGGTTCAGAAGGATTAGTGATAATTAACTGGGGAAAAATTTAGTACTATTTAAACCTTCTGAAAGGATCAGTCTGAGCATCCCCTCATATACACAGGCAAGATGTAGGCAAAAATTTGGTGCAAAATCAGGACTTTTTCATTACATTTGTAGTTACAAAAAGTACTGGAGAGGTTTTAAGTTTAAGTAACAGCTTCTTGCTCTATAGCATGCTTGTTGTATACTTGTTGCTCAGTTTCTTGTTTGACCATAGCAGGATAAAGAAAACCTGTCAGTAGCTAGTGATGCATGTGGTTTCTTAGTTACAGTATTTCTGGTTCTTTTATGTCTTAACATTAAATAGGATTCTTTTGAAATGCAAAACTGAGGGCTAAGACTGTTGGGCAGCTCTTGGTTGATTCTCTTCTACCTGAATGAGAATCTCACTTCTGGTAGTGTAAAAATGACGATGCTTTGCCAAATGCTGTATCTTTAACCTGGTGTGTCAGTACAATGTGATTTCCAGTTTGCTGGCAGCCCATCTTGCTCGGAGTAGTCGTAAACAGTGATGCTGGTATTTTTATTGGCTAATTTTACAAGCTGGCATCTGCTGTCAGCAGCTTCATGTAAACATTCTCCTGCCACAGCATCTGTTCTGTTGCATATTGCCCTTACCCTAGAGCTTGCATGGAGCTGGGGAGCGAATGATAAAGCTCTCTTCTGAAAGGAGGTATGTGTTGAAAAACAGGAGCTGAACAGGGGGGCTCAGACCTTCTCCTGGGACTGAATTTCTGTAAATTAACTACTTGAGTCAGTTCAAGGACAGTGTTTTCTAAATGGCTTTGAAGCCTCCACTTAGAGTCCAACCCTGTTCTGTGTGTCAGCAAACACATTTTTCCTTTAATGCCAGGAAGGGGACATTAGTCAAGATGTGGGGAGTCAGGAAGTTGGGACAGTGATCATAGAACAGCGGACTTCCGCATAGAATGGAAGATGACTTTTGTGTGAATAAAACTTGATGGAGGTGCTAGTCAAATGCAGTTAAGCTAAGACTGATTTTGTGGAACCCAGGTATAACCCAGGTGTTTATGAGTATCAGAAGACAACAGAACCCAGTCAAAGCAGGGACTACTGTGTAAGGAGTTAAGTATATATATGGAGACAAATCTTTTGTCTGAACAGAGAAGGTAAAAGGTAATTATGACCCGCAGTTTGAAGAGGGATTATCAAGCTATTTATGTTCAGCTACAGATATATTAAGACCAGAGCAAATCAGTGGCAATGCCACAGAAACTCTGGCTTTCTTTGGTATCAGGACAAAAAACCAGATCATCAAGGCAAACCCTAAATAATTGCATTCAGTGTAGTATGTTACAGCATATTACCATGTTTAGGTGACCTCATGAGTCTCCTACTGCTTCTAGCGTAAAGACAGTTGCCTTTGTCTGAGTGTCTAGATTCATTCTGTGCTTGTCACCATTAGCTTTCCTTCCATAAGAGCACTGAGGGATGATTCAGATAAGGATAGAAAAAAGAATTACAGAAGTTGTCCTTGTAGTTTTACTGGGAGGTGTTGAAATCTTTTGGGTTTAGGGGTTTATGTAAGGTCTTGGATCAGTTCAAGGAAAAAGGTCAGCTGAAGAGTAAAGGGATCTGTATTGCTTTGTAAGCATGGCCTAGCAAGTAGGGGCCTTTTCTCCCATGTTCAGCAGTGCCCAAGTGAGATCTGATGGCTGGTATAGTTCTCCTGTCAATTCTTTCTACTAGGTATGTTTTTCTGCCTCCAGAGTTTGTGAGGGGAATGGCATCCAAATACTGAGAAAGTAGCTATTAATCTGAAAATAATCTCAGTCTGCTCTATTCTCCTGGTGGTGTGTGCATACCTGTAGCAGCCCTTTTCTATGGATGCAGACATGATGTGAATGTGTTCCCACCTTCCAGATTAGGGGTTAACTCAGGCCCAAAACAAGATACCTAATATGTAGGTGTCCAGTTCCTGGGGTGGTGGTTATGAAGAGAATTAATGGGACAGAGTTTGCTATAAACAAAATGAGGAGAGCTTGGTGTGGAGGAAAGGAATTCACAACACCCACCAGCAACAAAACAGCAGAGAACAGAAGTGTCAACTGCTATCCTGTGCAATAATCAGCCCCTTTGTACAGCATTTTGGTAAATACTCATCCTTGGCATAGACGGTTGTGCTGGCCAGGGGATAACGCTTGGGCAAATCCCTGTCTCTCTCCTGAATACTCGTCTGTAGCTCTGAGGTACTCATATTTTCTGCATAGTTACCTTTCAGTTAGGGGACTTGTCCAGAAAGGTGGGACTGTGGATTTGATGCTTTCCTCAGAATACAGAGAAAGCTTATTTAGTGGTGAAATGTTTGTTTGGAATAATTCTATCTGAGGTGGTCCAGAAAGATGACTCATCAGCTAGTTAGGTTAACAAGACAGAGAGGGAGACTTGCACTGCCTCCTGACTGGACTCTTCTCTTCCCTGTAAATGCTTTTTCAGCATTTTTTATTTTGTGGGCAGAGTTATGTTTGTTATTTGAAATAGGACAAGTTAAACACAATTTGTTTGTTAGTGTCGAAGTTGTTCTGAGCATGTGCAGGAGCAATATGTGGCCGCACAAAAATATGATGTTTACATTCTACTTTACTGTTCTGTTGAGCTTATAAGGGGTCTGGACATTGTGAATATGAAATTAGAGTGAAAATATTAATTTTTAATGTGACTTCTTTAAATACATTGATCTGCAGAGCACAATTTGTGTCTAAGACGGAATATGCTTTGAGATGGTCATTGTTTGGTGGCTAGTTCTTGGACATCAATAATGCATCCACCAGAAGCCATGCTAAGGGTGAGTTTTCAGTAAATCTTTATGTAAATGTCCTGGTAATGACTTCTGCTCACCTTGCTTATTTTTATTATTCACTTCCATATGTAGCTTCACTGTCTACAGGAGCTATGCAATCAGTGCATCTGTAATGGTTTTATTAAAGTTTAAATGTTTATACCAGGCTCAGTATTTCCTGAAGTAAATGTCTTTGGGTGACCATTGCACTCTGGGTAAAATGTTTATTATGTGCCCTAGACCAGAGAACCATTATAAATTCACATTAGGAAGTATTCTGCCCTAGGCTATAGCTGTAATCTGATTGCCACTCCTCTCTCAACTTGCTGTGCATATGCCCTCATCTCCTTCACCTACTGATTGAATGAAATTGTAATCACCTACTTTTCTGTTTAGCTGGGGGCAGAATTAAAAGCAGAAAACAGAGGCAGCCAGAAGTGCCTGGGAGTGCACACACGGGAAGGCAAAACCTACCAGAGGGTGAATTGAGTGGAGATTAAGCAAAGGTGCCACAGCCCAGAAGATCTTACAAGAGACAGAAAGGGGAATGAAGTTTAGAGAGCAAAGAGGAGAAGCTATAAAAAGGAGAAATAATGGATAACGAGCTGTCAGTTCTCATTTAAAGCCATGCCATGATGCATGGTGTGTTTATACTGCAGTACTGTCCAGTACACTGGTAATACTTCCATGAAATCTGTGAGGAATACAAACACACTGTCTGAGCATACAAGGATGATATCAGAAAATGTCCAGCTAGAACTGGATCTGTCAAGGGATATCAAAAGTAATGAGAAAGGCTTCTACTGAGAAATGGGTGACAAGTAGACATGGCTAATGGCTATGTTAAAAAGCAGCCCTGCTAGAAAGAGAAAGCAAAGGGTGTTTGGCAAGGAAAGGGGTTGAACTTAGAAGAGCAGGGAGGTGAAGTAAGGCACATCAGTGTTTGCAGTCATTGGATTTGGCTTGTCTGGTTCCCAGAATGTTGCTTAGGTTGTTAAACCACACTGCAAATGAACAGTAATGCAGAAGTGCTACTGTGATAGTCATGGTGCAAGAGCCAGGCTGGATGGTGATTCCCTCACCTCATGTGTAATGCTGACCCTTTAAAGCACATCTTTCTTAACAAGATTTTACTTGCACCTCATTTGGGACCCTGTCATTGAGCATTGAATAAAGGGATATATTCTCAACTGAGAAATAGCTTCCCTAGGATTACTCAGTGTATCTGTGTCAGAAGCAAAACTTATATCAGTGCATCTGAGTCTTGTAGATTGATTGCAATATCACCTAATTGCTCCAGCAGTTCTCATATGGAAAGAACAGATTTTCCTAACAATGAGCAGAAGTCTCTCTGGAAGGCTTGCCTTCTTATGGTAGCTAGACCCTCAGTTTGGGAAGTTTCTGTATAAAGGGTAGCTGCTGGATTTTTTGCCTTTTCTTTCATTTTTCAAAATCTAGCACAGTTAAGCTCTTTAGAGTAGTGTTTTGTTTGTAACTTTGGGATGAGATAGGGGAAGACACACTGAAAGCCAAAAGTGACGGTGGGAAACACAAGGATTGTATGCCACTGAGCAATATTTGTGTCAGAATTTGCCACATGAGGCAGTCTGCCCCAGAAAGCTGGCCCTGATCCTACCTTGTCACTCTGTTGTTTAAAAATTACTGAACAAAGCACATGCCAAAAAAAACCCCAACCCTTAAACTTTCTGAAGCACTTCTCTGGGTAGACACTGGAGTTTTGCAAGCTAAGTATTTCTGAGTTTGAAACTAAAGGCCTACCTAAAGGCACAACTTGAACACTGCAAAGGAAGGAAACAAATAAATAAGCTCCCGCATTTCAAAACCAGCTGCAATTAGCTGATGGAAAGAACTCAAATGTTATAGCTGTGATCCAGATGCCATCTCATAAGAACATAAATGAATGTGTTGGCAGCTGAAATTGCTAAGCATTTGCAAGTATTTGAGATATGAAGTGACTGACAATGATGTAATTTATTTAGGAATAAGTTATTATCATTAGGGATAGGTTAAAATAGAGAAGTCAGGATCAAACAAATTAATATGAATAGACATACAGCTACTGTATTCCACTATTCCAATGTGGAATACAGGGCAGTAGCTTGAGTTAATGAAACTATTCTGCCTATGATGAAAGAAATTCAGGGTAGCCATCCAGACTGCCCTTAGGAATTAAAGAAGGTGGTATTGATCTTATAAAACATAGTTCAGAAAGGAACTGAGTTCTGGACAGTACTGTATACAGGAGAATAATGTACTTCATTATTAAATGATGCAGTAATTTCATCATTAGTGATTTTCATCATTATATACATTGGGTTTGTACCTTGCAAGAATGTGCATTTTATGAGTGTAGTGCTGAATGTGAACCCTTGAACTACAGTAATGTCCACATTTGCTAGAGTAGATCCTGATCCGAAATGACATACTGGAAAAGGAAAAGGGAGAATAAAAAGTAAATGGATGCTCTAATAGCTTTTGAGCTTGATTCATTTCTGCCACACACCTTCTATGTGACCTTGAGCAAGTTACTCAAGGACTAGGTTTCCATAAGCGTTCTAGTACTTGGAAATGTACCCAAGTCACTTACAGAATCATAGAATAGTTTGGGTTGGAAAGGACCTTAAGATCATCTAGTTCCAAACCCCCTGCCATGGGAAGGGACACCTCACACTAAACCATTCCACACAAGGCTCTGTCCAACCTGGCCTTGAACACTGCCAAGGATGGA
>JAVHNF010037094.1:1016-16922 GCA_034783455.1 Micropsitta finschii
TTTTTAATGGACAGCCAAGGCTGCTGTGTACTTTCATCTTTTACTGGCATAAGAGACTTGCAAATTCTTTAGGTATCTGAAAAGAGACCATTTGTGATATGATGCTCACATGAGGTGGATGTGCATGAAGAGCAGTGTTTAGTAACATACTGGGAAGTTAGGACAGCTACACTTTTGGCATGTTTCATTGCTTTTAACTTCAGCAATCATATTCTAAGCATACTTTAGAAACAGTGCTTTCAAACACAAGTTTGTTAAAAATATTTAAATATAGGTCAGTGCTATACAATTGTCATTTCCAGATTCAAAATTCTTTCTGACCTTTAAATCACTTATGGTTCAAACTATTATTTTTTTTGCGGGGGTGGAAAAAGAGGAAAGTGTGAGTAGATGGCATGCCTACATGGCAGAAGGAAGATTTCTGTTTACTCTAGACCATAAAGACTATTGGTAAACTCTTGTTCATCTCATTCAGGTGAGAAGATCAAGCTGGCCTACTCACCTGACTAATAGAATTTTGCTTTATTTTGAGGAGCAAACATTAGAAAAAGAAATATCATGTACTAAAATAAACATATATGTTCATATCTCTCCTACCAAAAAGTTCACATTTACATGGGTAAACAAGTTGAAATTTTTTCTTGCAGGTTTCCAGTAAATAAAAGAAAGGATGAACAAAGGGAAATAGTTTCTTTAAACAGATAGGGTCTGGAAACAGGTTCCTCAAAGTGAAATAGCTGCAGTGTAGAAAACTACATATGCAAGTAGTGTTGGTCATTCTACAGATTATTTATTATTATACTTGTGGTGCAATTTGGAGAAGTTTGCAAATATATCCGGAATGAGACAGGCATGAATAAAGAAAATGGAGGTCACAGATTTTGCTAAACCACAGCTGGAAAAAAAAAAAAAAGATTGTGTTGCAAGAATCTCTCAAGCTGGGAACCGCTGTAGCTGCTGTGCTACACAGTCCTGCAGCATTATAACATAAAGTATGTATCATTCTTAACACTTCAGGCACTTGATTTTTATGATATGTGAACAGGTTATTGTCAAGTTCTAATCCAGCTTCATTGCTAGGTGTCTAGAAGTACCTAAGAAGATAGAGTCTTCAGAGGAAATAAAAAGCATAAGCTACATTAGTGCTGTTTTGTCTTTAGATATACTATTGCATGCTTTACTTTGAGAAACTTCAGCTCAGAAATTTCAAGACCGCAAAAAGAAGTCTGCAGCTGCTGCAGTGTAAGGAGAAGCAGCTTTCCTCACAGAAGATGCATTCATTCTCAGTGATGTAAATTCCTATCTGAAAAAAGAGATATTCATTATTTTGTTTTATATCTTCTGCTGCAAATAAGGAATATTATTCTCCCTCACTAGAGCTAGTAGAAATTAACATTTTACACCAAAACAATGCTGGGGCAGTTCTACACATTTGCAAGTTTGCAGGTTTCTACTTTCTAATCCCGCAAATTTCACAACAGTTTATTTAAGGACACTAAGTTGTCATCAGATGAAACTTTAGAACTACCTGACTAAGGTGCATTACCATAGTTTTTACAGTATTTTACAAGGTTAGATATCTTACAAATAACTCCTGTGAATATTCGCATTGTGAAAACACAGTCTGCAGCTAGTCTGTTTTTGTGTTACATTGTTCTGTAGCTTTAGTTTTGCTTCTTTCAGTGCAGTCAATACCAGGGTTGGCTGACTAAGAATTTCAGAACAGGATCTTTTCTATATTTTCATGAAGATAGGCTACATAGTACAGTGGCCCAAAGTACATACATTTTAGGTCCAGGTCTGGCAACATACTGCTCACCATGGTGTACACCCTGGCTGCTGATAAAGGCTGAGGAAGCAGAATTTGGCTCCTGGTTTGTGTTACATTTGCTCTGGTCTTGATCTTGAGCTTTTGCCAATACTGTTTATAACAATACTATTTCAAAATGGTCCTTCCTGATATATAGGTCCAAATGAGATCTAAAGAACTTTCCAAGATAAATTGCTGTAATATAGAACAAAAAACATAATAGAGAAAAAGACAACTTAAGAGTCTGAAGTAGAACATCGATATTATGAGGAAGAAAATTATATTGCCAGAACAGAAATTCTCATTAACCAATAAATTAAGAATAATAATGTGTCCATAAAACTTGCTGGTTTATAAAATGTAAGAGAGAAGAAATTTAGTGCAGTTACAATGAAAGACATGAAGCAAGTCATTCAGGATTTGTTGGATCACAGCTCTCGATGGCTCTTAATGTTGACTGAGCTTTCCTCACCTTGGTGCTCGCTACTGCTATCTAATTTTAAATGGAAAAATCAGCATAAATTTATGATTACCAGTACAATTTTGATGATTGATATTTTGAAGAATTATCTTTTAACAATGGATTTGGTCAGCTTTCTGTTCCTTACCCACATTGATGAAGGCCTGTTCTTACTCATATTTCGGTCAACAGAATAATTTTGACTTCATCAATGTTTTCAGTGCTTCAAGAGTAAGTTGTGACTAAGAGCCCTGCAGAGTGCAGCTAAGAATAGTATGATTGCGTCCTTTATTTTCAGATTTCAACTTATTGTGATATTTTCTTGCAGCTTCTACATAAGCAATTAAAGAGAGTGGAATTTAGAAGATTTTGTAACTATCATGTGAACTGTAATGTAGAATCATAGTATCCTAGTTTGGAAAAGTCCTTTAAGACCTTCAAGACCAACTGTTAACCTAGTATAATCGGTGTACAGCTAAAAGAAGAAATTAAAGAGTCTATTGAACATATTGATGAACACACATTTTCACATATTTTCCTATATTTTTGAGAATGCGCATAATATAGCATTATTTTTAAAATTCAGCAAATATTGTTACAAGGAAAATTATAACTAGGTATGTGTAAAATTGTAGCAAATATCACTTGATATTAAGAAAGCATAGATACCACCTGGTTTCTCTAATGAGGCAAAAATGTCATTAAATATTATTTTACTTCCAAGTCACAACATTTGGCTGTGAAACAGCTGGAGATTTTGTTTTCAAATGTTTGGGTTTTTTTTTATTTTAATTTTTTCCTTGGCATTTTTTATTCTTTTTCACTATTTTCTTCTCCTGGACTGATAAGTGCCTGCACGTATAAAAGAAAGACATTTTGACACTAGTACTAATATTTTCCAACAGGTAAGAATTTTCTGTGAAAATAACTTAAACCATGATTTGTTGACCAGAGCAGAAACACAGCTCTGTTTTTGTCTTTATAAGTATAGAAGCAATCCTTTGATTTCAAAAGGTCAGAGTAGGGCAGTTGGGGCAAATTTTTGCAGCAGGTAGCCTGAGAGCTTTAAACTTCAATTGTATTTCTACTTCAGCTGTAAAAGAAGAAGTGGTGAAATTAATGCTAAAGGGTTCAAAATATAGGAAACAAGGGAAACTCTCAAGGGACTGCAGGCTTTTACCTAAAAAGAGAAAAAAAAATAAAGATACTAGGAAGAGAGTGACAAAATGATTCTGGGGAAAAGTTCCTGGATTTTAAGTGTTTTATTTGTTATGATTTTAAGGGGGCAAGAAGGAGATTAACTAGTTGCTGCTTTTACTGATATGATGATATGAAATGGAGTAGTGTACAGCCTGCCATAAATCTTAGCCAGGGCTTGTTTTAAGCCCTAGTAATATATTTGTCATGGTCTTTTTAGTGCAACCTCTGTTTTTAGACTGCTGTAGGCATTTTATTTTGTTTATTTATCCATTTTTCTAACAGAAGAAGATTCTGGATTAATTACTGTAAATCCTATGAGAAAGAAAAAGAAATATAGATAAATTATTAAGCATTTTAGATAAAATACACAATATGAAGTACTACATCTGAGAAAGAGAAAATTCATGTGAATGTCCCTGTAATTAGGGTATTAGGCAGTACTTTAAATAGCCTCCTTTAGCAGTCACATATTTTCTAGCTAAATCCCAAAAGCTGCTGATACTATTCCTGTTTATTAAGGTCACACAAGAACCATCTCTTTCTTCTACTGAATTGTTTCCACTAGTTAGTGGTGTTACCTGTGCAGAAAGGGTAGCAGAAGAGCAACTCACTTGCTTGAGATGAGAAGATATCTCATTTTTTTATCTTTTGATATGTCCTCAAAATTGAGGAGTCTCTCTACATGTAAAGGTATAACTGCATGGTTTCAGCCAATTGTTAGTGTTACTTGTACAGACAAACAGCACAAAGATCAATTTGCATCTCACTTTTGTGCAATGAGGGGATATTTTCTTTATTCATCCCGCAAGACAATCAGTCTCATGCTGACCTGTTTTTAATTTAATATGCTATAAATGATCTAGACAAGTAAAATCCTTCAAATGAGCAGCATGTTCTTTTAGTCATGGACCTTTCTACTGGCTTTGTGATGTTTGTATCAGATATGAGTTCTGTCAGTTCATAAAATACTTTTACATGCAATAGAAAAGTTTTTAATTGCATCCTGTTCCCTGCTGGGTGACTGCATGCTGTAGTCTCTATGGCACGCCAAAGGAGGACTCTGTGAAGGGGAAAGGAAAAGCCTTGTTACAAGATAGAAATGCATAATTTCAGCTGTGTGGGTGGGACCTCTGATCGATGCATTGTAAGTTCTTGCAGTGATAGGCATGCGAAATTAGTTTCAGGCAGTGTTTCAGACCATCTATTGATATATGTGCAACATGCTTGTATTTGCCTGTACTAGTTCTAGTGACACTATGATTACTAGTATTTGCAGTCTTGCCCTGGAACGCTTCCAGGCAGCTTTATTGCATTGAAATGGCTCTTACAGTTCATTGAGCATCCAGCATAACACTGCTGAATATGATTGGTGCGTTTGCATATATTTATTAAAAAAAAAAAATCAAGCCGTTAAACTGCATAATTATGGGAAAACGAATCATAACAATAAAAGACCATTTAAGTTAACAAGCTTTGTGATCAAAGGATAAATACAGGTTGGATAAATGAGACTGTAGATGTAACTAATCTACATAAATAGGCTTTGGTCTGATTAGAGGAAAGGAATATATTAAAATAATCTAAACGTATTAAAAAAGCATTTTACTTCAGTACTTCTATAATGTCTAGTTCCATTTCATCATATTTTTAACATTTTATTCAATAAAAGTAGCTGTGTTCAGTGGTAAACTACTTTTAAGTGTTTTCATATTTTTATTTATTAACAATGTTTACACTGCAAAGAAAGTCTAAACTAACACAAGTAAACAAAAGTATCATCAAAAGTTTTCATTCTAGTTTGAATGCTTTGTGTGTCAAAGACCTTAAACATTTTTAATGTCTTATTTCTAAATATTTTAGTGTTGCAATGTGTTTTGATTGAGTTTTAATTAAAGAAAAACATTAAAGGGAACATTTAAAGGACAATTTCTTGTTTACTGTCTTTATCAGCAGAGAGCAGCCTTTGTAGTGTTTGAAAGCTGGTGCATTAAAAATCAATTTCAGTCTTCAAAGGTATAAACTCTTGCTTGCTTTGTAGATATATACTGTTTTTAAAATCATTGGAAGCACACTTGACAATTGCATTAAAAACAAAAGGTAAATAATGGCTTAATCAGAATTTGAAAGATTTTAATGTAATTTTAATAATAACTAAAGGATTTTTTATGGAGAGCAATGTGAATCACAATTGTTAGCTTTTAAACACATAATTTGTTCCTAAAGACAGTTATATGTATTCTTTTATTAATAGAATTTTGTTTTAAACTTCTGATGGTGTTATCCTGTTGTTTTTAATGAATGCCATAATTCAAACACAGGACATGTCAGTCAGTTTCTTTACTTACTACATTTCTGTCTCATTCTTTGCTGATTGCTAAGCAACCACTTATGGTTAAGATTGTTTAGCTACAACTCAGTTAAAAAAAAACTAAAAACAAAACCAAAAAATGGGTGAGCTGAAGTGGGTTAAACAAATTTTCATTAAGTTTTAATGAAAATATTTGAATTTTGTAAAATTTTAAAGGTGACAAAGAAAAAAGCATTGTTTTGGTAATGCACCTCGGATGCAGAACTTAGGCTTTGTTCCTACTAGTATTGAGGAAAAGACTGTTTTTCCACAAATAAAGAGCAGGGTCATGTTCTTAATCCATGTGTAAGTAATTTTGAGGCCTGTGAAAACTTATATAAGTGTAATTGCATTAGTATTATGTCTTTTTTAGACATGATCCTTAAAACACTCATTCACTGAATATTTTAATTTAGTTCAATAGAACCACTGAATTAAATGGATCACTTATAGGAATGGAGTTGCTGATGAGCATAAGCATGTGCAGAATTCAGCCCAGAATCTGTTAGTCTGGGTAGCTGAACTGCTCCCTGTTTCTTCTCTCCTTTGCTTAACAAACACGGCAAAGCTGCAAAAACTCTTCATTTCACTTAGCCTCCAACTGCATTCTCTAGTAATCTATTGAGATAGTCTTGATGTCTGAATATTTGGAATTTTTGCTTTTCAACATAGACGTGTAATTTGATATGCAGATTTTAAGATCATAAGAACAATTCTGCTTTGATAATCATAAGCAAAATTATCCAGCCACAGCTATAAAGTTCCAAGTTTGTTCTTTTCTGATCTCTTCTTCATGTCAGTGGATCAAATAACAATAAGAAAACAGTGGAATTTAGAGTGCTTGGGAAATAATGAATTTAAGTGCCTTTTAAAAGTAGAAGCCATGGAGCTGTAGAAACTGGATTTCTAGACTATAAGTCAGATAATGTGTGTGTATGAATACCTATGTTGAGATAAATAGATAAGAGAGCAGCATACAACCAAAAGAAGTATCTAGATGGATAAAAGGCATTATTAACAACCAATCTGCATCTTTTTTTCTTTTTTCTTTTTTTTTTCCCCTTATATTGTGTATGATCTGTAGGTAGCTGTGTAACAGTGTTTTGGAAGATACTGTAAATCCACACCTTTTGCTGCAATCTAGAAAGCATAAAGTTTAGAGACAAATGTTGTTGCCATTTTTTTTCCCAAGGCAAGAGTATAGGTAAAGAAGGATCTTATTTTCCACTTCATGGTGAAAATTACATCTCTTGCTTAAAACTGCATATCCTGTTATCAAATTTCAGGATTAAGAGTAATGATGAAAAGGAGATAGAAGTTGTCTCCTGTGAAACGTGAGAATAATTGGCACTCTTTAATACCTAAAACACTTCCATCAGTGTTTTAGATATTAAAAAGCTTACAATAATTTGCATTTTTTAGGTCAAGGACAAGGGCTTGTAGCCACATCAGTCAGCTTTGTAGCCACTGGGTAAAAAAGAGGGGAAACCAAAATGTTTATGTTGTTTCTTTTAATGCATAGTCCTCCTTTTGTCTAAATCTGTAAATGCATTTTTTCCTGTTTAAACCACCTGTAGCTTCTTACCAGGCTTAACAGGATATCATATTGCAAAGTGCAAAATTAATTGGATACATTTGGATTATTTTTTGTTTATTGGCTATGACTGTATTTGGTATTTCCCAACAGTATATGTCTCATTATTGTAACAATGTGACAGTAATGAAATAATAATTCCTTCAAGCATGAAATAACTAATATTTAGTGCTTTCCTGTGCTCATTTGTTTCAAACGAGATTCCAGAATTTTGGAGAGCACTTTCATGTCAGTTAATTTAAAATATATATAGACCACACACACTCTTTTCTTCATCCCCTGGCAAAGTAACCTCAGAAAAAAGTAGCTGGATTTACAGATTTTGACCTGCTTGTTAGTCTACTTTACTTGAATGAAAATAAAACAAGAGAAAACTTTTTCTATTAAGCAAATGTAACATTCAGAGATTTTGGATAGCATTGGCAAAGGTCTTTAGATAAAGATAAAATACTTGCAGTCATACTGGTCTTGCTGATACCAGCAAATGAAGAAATTGGCATGCATATAGAACAGCTGTTGGAGAAGACTTTAAATAAAGGAAAAGTTTTCTTCTGATTTAAATTTTGAGACATAGATTTTCTATAGTATTTTATAATAAAGACAATTACATTGTAATTTGGGTTAGAATGCATGCCTAGTTCCCCATCTCAAAACACAATTTATTACTACCTGTGGCTATTTCTATTAAAAAAGAAACATAATTACTATGAGTCTCAGCAGTCTAAGAGTAAATTTTTGCAATTACAATACCCCCCTTGGGCAGATGTGTGAAAATGGCAGATTAATTCCTGCCCGTATTTGTCTTTCTCTTGAACATTCTCAAGGTTGCTGGTAGCTTGGATTATCATTATATTGGTGCTGTTTGTTATGCTGTGGTTCAGGTTAAAGCAGCAACCTTACTATAAACCTTTAGGAATAGGACTCTTTACCATTTCTTTGGAAAGTCTCTGCATTGAAGTTTGATAGTACGAAGTCCTAGGAGTAAGATCCTAATCCTATTTTAATAGGAAATGAATGAGTTGGATCTTAATCTTAGCATATTTTAGAAGAGCATTTTGTGGTTTATTACTCTATGCCTGAGAAGATTTAAATAAAGCCAACAAACTCAAGTTTACTCACTCCTAGGATTTTATGGTGAAGTTAATATAGTTGCATGTGAACTGAAGACCATACACAGTCCCTTAGTATTTTATGGCTTTTGTTTTATTCCTAGTGACATAATGGTGTGTTGATTTAGAAACAAACATCATTAAGTTAAGATGGTCCTAAAATTGTGTAAATTAAATTCCATAGAAATAATTTAATTCATATCTTAATGGGCTTTTCTACATGAAAACAATTTTTGAGGGCATCTGTGTAGAATAATTGCATGTAAACGCTCCACTCCCAGAGATCACTTTCAGCAGCTAAGCCCCTAACTCCATGTTGAATTCCAGTGAACTTGGATGTTGGCGTGGCTTCATGAGGGCGCATGATCCACCTGCAGGGAGTAGCATTAGTCTGTGTTACAATTATCCAGATTGAATATTCAGGAAGAGCAGTGTGAACAGTCTTTAAAAGTTATTTTTCCCCACTTGCATGAGTTTTTCTTTGGAATTTCTTGCACTGTACCTATCATATTTTCATTTCTTTTCCAATTTGGAAAGAGATTTCCCCACACTGCTTCCAAATGCTGGCTTGGGGAATTCTGTGATAGGGACATTATTTAGAGAAGGCTGTGTTAAGTATTTTCTTTGAAAGGTCATGACTAAAAAATAAAAACTTAAAAAGTAAGATATATGTATATATCCTTCAGTTGCCACTGCATGTATTACACTTTGAAAAAGGTGCTCACATGCTGGGTGAGCATCCTTCTAATTAGATACAGAGGAAATCCATAATTCAATCACTGTATTGTAACTAACCCCTCAGTCAAATATTAGCATTCATGTTCAGCCTCTCTATCTCTGGTGAAACTTGCAGCAGTGTTCTAGAGTTGACAAACCATTACTGATTTGGAACAAAATGGAGACTTTTTGTAATCCTGGAATCTTTGCAGAGAACATTTCTTACGTGCATCTTCTTCATTTTAACAGCAAAATCTGATTTTAGAATCTCGATATGGCAAGCTGTAATGAAAAGGGTAATCCAGAACATTTTTCCCCAGGCTTTTAAGAATTAGCAGGTCAAAGTCAGCCTTTAAATATCTATGAGTTTATAGATTACCTGTGGCAATCCTTAGATAAGTGAATCTTATGGTCTAGATGAGGTGATCCCATCAAGAAAAGTAACTTTTTTTTTTTTTTGCTTATTCTGAATCAACTTAAGGAGTCCTGTATGAAGACATTGCAATCAGTTAACACTGAAGTGACAGAGTTGTGAACAGGTATACAAAGCCCTATAGCATAAAAGCCTTATTTTTTTCTGCCCAAACCTACTTGACCACTGCTATTATATCCATGGTGTATTTGATCAAACTTTCCTTTTCATGAGGTGCCTCGTTATAGACGCATGCCTGTTATGGCTTTAAAATATGTTTAGGAACAGAACCTTGTGCTATATTTATGTAAGCCTAAATTATTTATCTTATGTCACAAATAATAAATCAACTCATCACCATTTTGCAGGTGAAAATCTTCTTGCACAGGCATGTGTGGTTGTAAAGTTTGATGATCTGCTATTCTGTCATAAATTCAGCCATTATTTTGGCAGCATATTTTCCGGTGTGTCTTTTTCTAGTGCTAGGAGGAAATAATTATGCCAAGGTATGTATGTGAAAACAGGGCTTTGTATCCTGTCTCAAAATGTTTATAGAATACCTTGTTGTGGATTTTTAACAAAATGTTGAAACAAAGAGTTGCATGACCTAAGTAAGAAATTAGACAGAAGGTAATAATGTAAGTTTCAACATCTGTAATTTTCTTCCTAGTTCCTAAGGACTTTAAGGAAATCATTGCTTTTCAGAGGAACGATTTTAGGAAGACAAAGGGGATAAGGTTGCAAATTTAAAAGAAAGGAGGTGATCTAGATTTACCCCTGTTCTGACTGTCACCTAGGAAGAAAGCTTCAGTGCTCCTCTTTATGTGTTTTCTGTGTAGGCAGTGTGTCTTCAGAACCAAGTCCTGCTCTATCTTTGCTGCTAATTTTTTTCACTCTGTATTAAAGAGACATAGACCTGGAGTCTTGTGCCACATAAAATATTTGCTGCCTGGCTGAACACCTTTCCCTGTCACTGACATTACAAATCTGTTTACATGCATCTTTCTTCAGCATACAACATATGTATCTGTGGGAATGTAGCACACTATGAAAAGACTTGCTTATCCCTTAATTGAAGTAAGCAGACTGATCCAAAGGCTATTGAAACCAATTTGAAAACATCCATTGATTTCAGCAGACCTCAGGTCATGGCTTGTGGGAGTTTTATTGTTGCCTTTTGTGAGTGTATGGGTTGGACAGAGGAAGGTAAACATAGTGGATAGGTGTTAAGACAAACTTAACAGTTTTAAAATACCCAGTGTCTCTGTTTCCCCTTGCTAAATATTATGAGTACAAAACAGTTTGTCAGTGTTAAAAGACCACGATTTGATCTCCTTCTCCACCATATAGTACTGCCTTGTTTATAAGCTTTCCTGTTCAGAAAACGTTTGTGATGTGTTGCTCTTAGAAACAGTAAAAAAGCAGTGGTAAGGATAGGACAAATTCTACAAAACTTACTGGCTCCACTGGGAATTCCTGATGAGTAAGAGCTTTCAGATATGTCTCAAAATTAAAAATAAAATGCTAGGAGCTCACAATTGTATTGTAGAATCTGTGTGTATAAAAGAAAGAAAGAAAAGGTTGTTTTCATATAGAAAAAATGGTTCTAAACACAAGGGGAGAAAAACATTATTAAAATTATAACAAATACTTTGATCATCTTCTTAAATTTCAAGGCCCTTTTTTTAAAGTTTCCCTCTAATTTTAATGTCTATTTCTAGACTTCACATTTAACATGGAGATTGGAATGAAAACTAAACAAAGTCCCACAAATACTATCAAAGATACACTTCCAAAAGTATTGTTATTTTGCATTTATGGTATGGTATTCTTAGAATAACCTAGATTTTGTGATATGTGGAGATTTCATTCTAGTTAACTAATTTTAACTGAGCCTGTTATGCAGTAAATATGATATTTGTTAGGAATACTGGGGTAGACTCAACATGGTGGAAGCCATAGATAAAAGGTGCATTAAAGCATTTCAAATTCAATCATTAGGTTTCATTGCACCCATCTATTACCAGAAAATATAATTGGCAACTTGATTCATTGACCTTTAACTTTTATTTTGGACCATGGTGGTTTTATTTTAATCCATATTTTCATGTTAGACCTAGGGAGTTAATTCGATAAGGGAATGAATGCCCAGTACATTTTAATGCAATTACTTTTTTTTTTTTTTTTTACTTTCTTTTTGGTAATATAATCAGGTTTAATGGTCTGTTGTATATTCTGCTAATCCAGTCAAAGTAGTTATTTAATATTGAATATGGTTAAAAGCAACTAATGTTCAACTTCATTAAGGCTTCTATTAAATAGAGGACTTGCTGAACTTCTACTATTTTTTTATGCACAAGCTACTACCTCTTATTAATTATTTCCTGGGGTTTCTGTTACACTAGTATTATACTTACAAGCTTCAATTCCACCAATATTACGCAGCACATTACAAAACTGTGGAATCCTTAATATTTTGTTCCTAAAACGTGTTTTATCTCTTTCCTTTTACTTTCTAAAACAGATATTATCTTGTGCAGGTGGGGTGCTGTGCATACATCTCTTACTTAGTTCTATATGTGTGGCACACAAGTAGACTGTCCTATAAAATTACAGCATTAGAGCAAGCAGGAAACATAAAGCGATAAATGAGGGTGATTTAAGGTTTTCTCAGCAATGGTAAACAATAATACTATTCTGTCATCTGAAGTTTATGTAATGGAAAAGAAGTGATTACAGGAGTTTCTTTACAGAATAGGATACTATTCCTGAAATGTTTATGTAATATAGAGACAGATGTATGTAACCTAACTTTATAATCCCATTTCACAGCTTTCCCATATACTGAGGAGCTCGATAAATAGGAAGCCGATTATATTGGCAGTATAACTCCATTAATAGGATTTGGATTTGCCTTATTGACAAGCCAGTACTGTTAATATGATCCAGTATATTAAATTGACAGGAAAACTGGAGCGATAGAATGTATCTGCAGCCTAATTGACAGGGAAGCTCTTTCAGAAGGTTCTTAATGTGTTTTTTATTGACTGAGTAGCTTCAGTAAGTACATATCATTGGTGAACAGTGTAAATATATTGGATGTAAATATATTGGATGCAATTGTACTAGCAGATTCAGGTGAAGTAGTTATTCTGTTTTCCCATACTTCTATCTTTATTTTGATATAAGTTGTATCGAGCTCTCTTGTAACATCTTCACAAATGCCTCTTAAAGCATCAGTCTAACTGTTCATAATGCTCACTGGCATTTGACAAGTTGTGAATTATTTTAAAAGTGGATATCATTTTTAAATGAATAGAGGCAATACAGAGCAATACAATAATGTGTCATGAATTTAATGATGTTTATTTATTGATGCTATGATAGCAGAAGCAGAACTATTGTACTCTCAGCTCTAGCTCTTTCTGTGGTGTAAAGTTTGGCACCACTTCCTAAGTTCTAATCTTGCATCTTTAGAAAGTAGTTCATCTAAAGAACTCATATTGCAATTACTTTTTCCCAGTCCCATTTGACAACTTTTCACATTCTCTTCCCAGATCATATTAATTTCATTAGATACTTAAATTTCTTGTTTCTTGAGTGCAAAATAAAATGGGGCTCAGAAAACTGAAGCAATTGTGAAGCAAACAGCAATTTGACTTTGATCCAGAAAACCTTCTTGATTACCCTCTTGTAGAAAAAGTTTTTGGTTTCAGCTTCCACACATTTTCCTAGTCCCCAGAGACAAGTTTGTCCATAAACACATCTGCTCTGGCAGAGGAGTTGAAGGCTTTTATTAAGATGAGTTCTCCAACAACAGAGGCAAGCTAGTTCCTGAAATACTTCAATATTTTGTATCAGAAAATCTGATAACGGTCTGGTCCCATCCCTTCTTCTGAGTGTCTTTTAATTCTACTTTTTTTACCAGGGTCACTTAAAAATATATCCGTCTATAGTGACCTTTTTAGTTGCTTCAGTCTTCAGGCTTGGTGCAGCCATCAGGTGAGAGGAAACTCCATTGGGCCCTGTGCATTCTAATACTTGCACGGTATTAAATCCCTTCAGTCTAAACTTCTTTTGTGCCTTTTGCATCAAAGAGTAAACTCTTTTAAAAATTTAAGAAATAATTGTTTTAACTACGCCAGTGGTACAAACAACTGAAATACCTAGAATACCTTAGCATGAAAGCTTAAGCAATAAATGAATGATAATTTGTTTTGGTAACAGACATGGTACTTGCTAACAGAAAATAGTAAATGGACTAGGCATTTATTTTTGTGAGAATCTGTACTCCTTCACTTACAGGAAAGGATGGCAGTCTCTGTTCCCAGAGCTTCACTTTTCAGAAGTCACTCAGATCATTTTACTGAATAGCTCAAGACCTCTTTCAGTTTTGCTCACAGTTTTGTTTTTCTCAGTCAAGAGAAAGAGAAAACATGAGCCACCAACACCCTCCAGTAAAGAGTACAGCAACCTGGTGAATGATACTGCCTTGTGTATCTGACTGCTTTTGTTGCCCTGTGTTTTTAATGTGCTTTTGAAGGATGTTACATATGTCAGAAAATAACATAAACACACTGTAGGTCTTTTAACATCAAAATACACATTTTGCAGCAACTGTGAAACTTCCCAAATATGTACCTATCACTTATTATCAGTAACAGTGGAGAACACATATTAGGACAGGATTTGTTAATACAGCTTATTTAATTTTGTCTTTCAAAAAGGTAAAATAACTTATTAGAAGTTTATGCCCATTTTGGGGTGTGTGTGTGTTGTTTATTTGTTTGTTTGGGGGTTTTCGGGGTTTTTTTGTTTGGTTGTTTTTAGTGGGTTTGTTTGCTGTTAGGCTAATGAAATTTCTTAATGAAGTAAGTCTTGTGCAATGAAAAACTGTTGCTTCAGGCTAAGTATATACACTCACTGGCAGTCATACTGAGGAGTCTTTGTGAAAAACTGTACTATGTTGACAAACTGTTCCTAACAAAATAAAGGCAATTGTCTTTTCTTTCAAAGCTAGATTTGGCAAAATAGAATTCTTTTGTCTTCAGAAGTGATTCCCATTATATAAAATCTTTGTTTCATGGGAGAAGGCAGACCACTTGGAATTAAGGTTTTCAAGAAAAGACGCATAAGATGCTTGAGCTAGATAGTAAATGGCAGTCTGACAAAGGGGAGAGATGTTTCATTTGGTTTTTGCATTTAATTTTTAATTAAAAAGAATTAAAGTCAGCAGAGACATTTTGCTTTATTATAGTTCCACGTATGAATACCTAAAATGGAGTTGCATTGAATCATTTCTCAAAATGTGATACTTGTTCTTGCAATTCTGAGAAAAAAATTATGAATATTCTAGTAATCTAGTACTCATAAATCTGATTAATGTCTGACTTTTTTATAATTTAAAATACATCTTTCTCTAATATGACAATTATTTCTGGGCATAATTTTTCAAGAACACTTAAGTATTGCATTTCTCTCTCTCTCTCTCTCTCCCCATCTTATTCTATCTTACTTTTTCCATCTTTTCAGTCATGTTGATTTTAAGATTGTTTAATCATTTTTTTTTTAGGAGACTGATATCAAATTGAAAACTTTTTCTTTATTTTCTCTAATTTTATTCAAACAGTATAAAATGCACCAGAGAGTAGTAGAAATCTCCAGAATTGTGGTGTAAAAAATTTTTTTTCTTAAAAAGAGAAAAAGGAAGTAGTTGAAACTCTGTTTTAATAGCCAGCCTGCTTTTTATATGAATTCTCTAAAGCAGAAACGTTATCAGGTCCTCTACTGTAGTCTTACTAAGCAGTAGTAGAATGCCTGAAATCTGATTAATATGGAGCTGTAATTTTAATCCTGTTATTTTTTCTTTTTTTTTTTTTAAAAAAAAAAAAATATATGTGTGCAAATACATAGTGGCAGTCCTTTTCATTTATAAAAATACCAAAATATTTCAGCAGAAGTAAACACAAACATCTTGTGAACATGAATTCATAGAAAAAGAAAAAGAGATTAATGTATAAATATAAATAATTATAAAATTAATTTTATATTAAAATTAATATATAAAAATACTGCTAAAAATACTCCCCATAATTCACTGTGTAATGCTTTTCTGAGGCTGATTGCAAAATGTCGTTTTCACATATTTTTTTCTTTTTTTCTCTTAAGATAATATTTAAGGTTAATAGATCTTGTGAGGAATTTGTTTCTGATACTCTGTTTTTTTGCCTTAGTTTTTAATTTTCCTTTTTTCTAAA
>JAVHNF010037098.1:0-10422 GCA_034783455.1 Micropsitta finschii
GAAAAAAATAACGAAGATCATTGGTTTAGGAAAGAAAAAGCCTTCAACGGATGAACAGACCTCATCAGCTGAAGAAGATGTTCCAACATGTGGTAAGTGATTTTTCTCCTTGAGTCTTAAATGCACATTGTGACTAAAATTTTATAAAGTTGTAGCCTAGAAATTCCTCTAAAACTGCTTTTGCTGCTGTAATTCTTCCCCCAGCATCAGAAAGATGCACTCATTCTGTGAGAGTAATCAAGAGCTTATCGTCTGGAAAAAGACTAAAAGTACTTGACTTTTAAAATGAAATAGTCGCACAAGCTCACAAGGAGTATCATTGCTCTTTGCAAATGTTAGGGGGAAGAGAAGTGTGGACAAAAAGCAGAAAGAAATGAGTTGTTTTCAAACAAATGAGTATAAGATGAATATAGGCTGAACCATAAAATAAATTTAGGCTAGGAATTAGAAGAAAAAGTTCTTGGGAAGGGGTCAAGTCTTTCATAATGGGTCGTGTTGAGGTTCTATGGGATAGCAATCAAGACAGCAGCCAACTGGCCTCAGCCAAAGTGATTTGATTTTGTTTAATTGTGGGTAAAACTTAAGTAACAAATTTATAGGAAGCTATTTTAACTCCTAATGATGATCACTCCATATGACTGCTGTAGTGCTTGGCAGTTCCAAAGAAGCATATAAAAAGGCATGCAGAAATGCTTATGTTTTGTATCTCAGCTGTTAATGTTTGCTCAGAATTCAGGACTTTGTGCACTGCACTTAGTTTATGTCCTCACAGCTCTGGTATTTTCAAACAATGCAATGTGTTTACATTCTGCTGTTTGCCTTTTGGTACTCCAGTATTAGGTAACACTTTCATATGTGAATAAGGGTGAACCCACCCTTCTCCCAATCCCTTCCAAAAAGAGGCTTCATAGAAATCGAGTTGTGAAGCAATTGCACCAGATTCTGAATTTAGATTTGCCTTTTTCCCTTTAACTGACTAGGAAAACTTTGGGAAACTCAGAAACCTGTGATTAGGCAGCAGCTGGCAGAACTAATGGGCACATGAGGTGTGACAGATGCTTGCCCAGTGTGAAAGAAACAGATCCATGACCACCAGTGAGAACTTCATAGATCACAGGTGGCTTTCAAGCCACATTTTGGGAATTATTCACATAAGCAATCTTTGATTAAATAAGTGTGTGTATATATGTCTATACATCAGCTAAGTACAGATGTGATTTATCAACCAAAAGAACAGCTGGGAAAAGCTGTATCCATCCAGATGTGCTGTCCGAAGCATATGGCTTTCATTAAAACTCAGACTTCCGGGCCCTCATACTCCATTGATTATTCTGCATTATGTGAAACATTAACCACAGCTGTATAATTTAATTCTTAGTATTTTTACCATTATTTTGGATATGGACTTAAATATAGCCATTACTGTTGCCTGTATTTGGCTCTACTCAACACCACTTGCAGATTTTATAGGAAAATATGTAAGTGTCTAGGCTTTGGTCATTGCAGGAAGTCTTCACTGAAGAGTTTCTCACCACCAGAAATTTGGCACATTTCAGTGCCCTCTGGGAGGCTGTTCCATAGTTGAAGGTTTTTTATATTTTAGAAGGCTTTACCTCCCAGGAACAAAGGGAAAATCCCAGTGGGGATGTCGGGGACACCCAGCTGGATTGGAAACTAAACCCCACCTGCACTTGGAGTCATGGCAAAGCTCTTCCCTACAACATCTTGCAAGTGACAGAGGAACTGGCAATGAAGAGGTGCCATGCTTGACCTCATGCTCACCAACACTAAGAGGCTGGTGGAGAATGTGATGCTCCAAGGCAGCCTTGGCTGCAGTGGTCCCAAGATGGTGGAGTTTGAGATCCTCAGGGCAATGAGAAGGGCACACAGCAAGCTCACTGCCCTGAACTTCAAGAGAGCAGACTTTGGCCTCTTCAGGAACCTGCTCAGTAATGTTCTATGGGATAAAGCCCTAGAGGGCAGGGGGGCCCAAGACTGCTGGTTGATATTCAAGGATCACCTGCTCTAAGCTTGGGAGCATTGCATCCTGACAAGAAGGAAGTGAGCCAAGAGGCCTCCGTGGATGGATAAGGAACTGCTGAGAAAATTTAAAAGTTAAAAAGAAGCTTAATTAGAAGGTGGAAGTAAGGACAGGCGGCCTGGTTGGACAGAGCCTTGGACAACATGGTCTAGTGTGAGGCATCCCTGCCCATGTCAAGGGGGGTGGAACTAGATGATCTTAAGGTCCTTTCCAACCCTATGTAATCTGTGATTATATGAATCCTAGTCTTTGACCACCTGGGCTAAGCTGAAATGGTAATGCCTCAACAGGGAACACACTCAGGTCATTTTGGTCATGTCATCTGTTCAAGGTTTACATAAGTATATGTGGGAGGAAAAGCATGGGATTCTGCTTAGTTCAACTGAAGTTGGAGGGTTTGGAAGAGCTTTTCCAAGTGGTATGCTGGGAGCAGAGGGAAAAAACAAGTGCTGTCCGAAAAAAAAAACCAATCCTCTCACTCCAAAACAAGCCAGCTGGCTTGCATGTGAAAGTTTTTCCATTTCTAGGGATTATAGTGTAATGCAAAGCTATACAGGGTTTTGTTACAGGAGGGGGGAGAAGAGCTGAAGAGTGTGATCATCACAAGGAGCCAAAATCAGAGGGTTGTGCACATCCTCCTTTCTTATGGCACCTTCCAAGATGTGAGCAATTCTGATCTGCTATATCCTGTTGGATCAAGCTTTGACATTGGAACCATAATGTTGGAAGGGAAAGGCAGAAAAATTAATGATAAGTCATAGTTTTAATGAAAAACAAAGAGATAGCTATCCAACAGGATTAAATGAAAATCAGACCTGAGACTGAAGACATTTTTTTACATAAATTCTGGCCTGTTCAAGATACCATTTTTTTCCTCCCTCATAGCCTGTTTGAAAGCAGCAACATGCTGAATTCATGTACTATTATAATGTAGAAGCACAAGTTTATTTTGTTTTGTTTTTAATTTTTCATTCCCAAACTAAATAATGCGGGAAAATTGTCCTGGTGTTAATGGTTGAGTGCGGATGATTGTTGCTATGGGACAGAGAAGGAAGAACTGCTCATTTAATGATATTATATGCCTAGACACTGTCTCTGATATAGAGCATGGTAAGAAAAGCGGGTTTTTTTAAAGGCAATTTGTTCATGAAATTTTGATTTGTTCTAAGGGTCCTGTATTAACTCTGGGAAGAAAAATAATCTTTGCTTAAACTTTTGTCTTCAAGTTTAGCTAAATTTCATATGCATATACTTCCTGAATTGTATATTAATGTGAATTTTGTTTTTATTGGAATCAGTAGTGATCTTCTAAATTCTGCTTTAAAAGTGTTGCAAACCAAATGTGCATTCTTCTTTCTGAAAAAAATTAGAACATATAGCATCAATGCTATGTAGGTCTTTAAACCACTGATTTTGGACATTACAGAAGGTAACTTTATCACCTAATTTTATAATATGAGTTGAGATTTTCCCAGCAAATTTTGGTCAGCCACAGTTATCAAATGCATTACCCATGGAGAAGGTAGGTCTTCTGTGTGAGCACATCAGTTGTATATGTACCTTTTTATCACTCTCCCTCTCCCATTCTTACTAAAGTCTTAGGGATTGGCATGCTCCTGCTCATCCAGCTGCTGCTGTAACTAACACAGAACAGCCATTGGCACATGAGCAGGATCACATCTTTGTATGCTTTTTCCTAGATTGATTGGCACAGTGAAAGCTTTCATTAAAAGAAGTGGGGCAGGGTCATTTACTTGTCTTCCTAAACCCCGTCTGCACATTCTATTATAAAAGAAACAGTTTAAGTGCTAGCACTACACTGACAAGGAAGTTTTTTCTTGGTTATATATTTTTTTGTTTTGTTTTCAAAAAAAGTCAGGAATAAAATATCTCACGTTTCATTTTATTACAGGATATCTCAATGTGCTCTCAAATAACCGCTGGCGTGAGCGCTGGTGCAGAGTGAAAGATAATAAACTCATTTTCCACAAGGACAGGACAGATCTGAAGACGCACATTGTTTCTATCCCTCTCCGTGGCTGTGAAGTCATCCTGGGGCTGGATTCGAAGCATCCTTTGACCTTCCGCCTGCTCCGAAATGGGCAGGAAGTTGCTGTGCTCGAGGTGTGATGATTGCTAATGGCTATGACTTGCAGGAACACCCACAAACTGTATTAGAGAAACACTTCCTTACAACTTGGCCATTCCAAAAAAAAAGTATCTTTGAAATAATATTATTGCAGAATTGCATAATAAATATTGGAAAAAGAAGAGAAATATTAAGAATTGTCAGAAAAGAGAGAACTGAAATTTAATGCAGTTCAGAAATCTTCTCAGTAAAATGCTTTTCTGCACACTGACCTTCCCTTGACCTGCTACTAAAATATCACTGCTTCTTGTCTAGGCACACTTTTACATCAGGGATATAATTACTTTGGGTAAATAGCTTAGCAATAATTAAATAATGGATCACTGTTGATGGGAACTCTAGAGCTATTAACTCTCATTTGCCTGCTACTTATGTGGACTCCTTTTGTTCAGTCTGTATCTGTATTGAGGTAATTCTGCAGGGAGAAAAACAGTGCTAGAAACCTGGCGAGTCTCTTGACACACTGAATTTCTACACACTAGCACACTCCTTCCACTAAGAAGGTTCATAAATCCATCTCTTAGGTGGGTCAGGATTTTTCAAGAGGCTTCAGTTGTCATAGTTTGAAAGCTGAAATGAAAAGACGCAGAAAAGTTTAGGTTGGGTATAAGGAAGAAGTACTCTACTGTGGGGGTGGTGTGGCACTGGAATGGGTTGCCCAAAGAAGTTGTGAATGCTCCATCCCTGGAGGGGTTCAAGGCCAGGTTGGGTGGAGTCTTGGATGACATGGCTTAGTGCGAGGTGTCCCTGCCCATGGCAGAGGGGTTGGAACTTGATGATCTTAAGGTCCTTTCCAACCCTAACTATGAGTCTATGATTCATAGTCTAAATATGAGTCTATGATTCTATAATGAAGTTATAGGAGGAGGCAACCTTTTGCTTTTAATGGAAGTATGGACACTTTGGCAGTGTTGGGTTTCTGACTGCAGATCACATTTATCTTCATACCTTGCAACTAGGCCTGTTACATGTGAGCAGTTCAGAGGCGATGAAAAAAAATAGCAGTTCAAGGAACTGTGAAAGGCAATGAAATATTTAAAAAGAACAGGAAATTTGGAAACCTCCCAGTTTCCTCTCCTCCCCCTCTTTTTTCCATTATTTATCTTGCTAATGTTTAACTTTTGAATTGGTGACTTGAAGCAAAATGTGAAAACTTTAAAATTATTTTAATAGTATTCATGTCTTTACTTGTGCCATTATGGAAATGAATTCTATCATCTAGACAAATTTAGTGCGATTTTTCAAAAACTACATTAAAATCTCTTCCACTATTTTGTTCTTTCTGCCCCTCTCCTCATTTCTACTTAGCACTAACATTTTCTTCTCAGAATTCATGCAAATTAAAGGCCCTCAGCCTAGCAGAGGAAAATAATTCTGTTATAGCTTTTAATTTTCTGAAGTCTAAAATAAGCATTACTTGAATCTAAATCCACTAGCCTTAAACAATTGTTTTTCTTCTCTTTTAGAGATTGCCCACTTTGTATTGCATCATAACTGATGAACACATAGCTTACTAAATATGCACTCCTTCTAGCAAAACAGATTTAATACGAAATCCTGATGTTTTTAGGAGTTCAGCAGAGAGAAACCAGATCCTCTTGTAAAATATGGTAGCAATTTGTCAGCAAAGAAAAGAAGAATGTGCCTTTTTGCAATAATCCTTAGCTCTGTTGCAGAGTAAAGACCTGACCTATGTTCTTACCCTCTCCTCACAGGCATCCTCCTCTGAAGACATGGGTAGATGGATAGGAATTTTGCTGGCGGAAACAGGGTCATCAACAGACCCTGGAGCTCTGCACTATGACTACATTGACGTGGAAATGACTGCAAGCGTCATTCAGGCTGCCAAACAAACCTTCTGGTGAGAGGCATTCCAGTGCTCTAAGAATTTGTATTTGCATGTTAACTCTGGTGCCAACGCAGCTTATCAAAATCCACCTCCCCCATTGCCAGATATTGAACTTGTGAAGTGTTTCAGCATCACATCATGTTAGATGTGTTTATGATTATGGTGTTGGCATCCTGTAAAAGTTCTGTAAAAGATACAGACACTCCAACTTAACTCACATTTTTACTCCTTTTTGCGGTAAGTTTCCTCATCAAGTGCTACGTTTTAATCTTTTACTTTGCCTGAAGACAGAAGTATCCCTGGAAGAGAAGAAATATGTTGAAATATGCAGCTACATAGCTCTTGTCTGTATTTGCTGTACATATAGCCAACATATACAGGATATATGGGCTAATATATGCTGTACACTAAAAATGTATGACAAATTTGAGTCTTGGAATGCCATATTCTCAGTGCTTCCTTTTTGAGTTCTTTATGATTAATTAAAAACTTCATCAAGCTCACTCCGTTCCAGTTAAATTCTGGGTTTTAATTTTGGAGGTGGAAATTGGGAAGGTGTCTAGGGCACAGCACAGAAACTGTTTAAATTGCAAATCAATGCTGTGAATTCCCCACTACTGATTCCATGCTCATAAAAGTAATGCACACTTAGCATATATAGTGATTTACATGTTCAAATCCGGTTAGCATTAAAGCAGTCTTTTGGTGGAAAAGACTGTCATTTTTCCTTGGTTAAATGAGGCTTTTAGAAACGGGAGTGAAGGAAGAGTTGGGACAGTTGGAATGTCCTCATAGAGATGTTCCCTGTGGTTTCCCATGGTCAGAAAGTGGGTGGCCTGAGACGACAGCCTGCAAAGGTGTCACCCCTCACTGCAAAATGGGACTCCAAACACAAATTTGTAATGTGTGTGACTTAATACATTGGAGAATCACATTCCATATGTGTTTTCCAAAAGAAGATTCTTCTGCTGTTGGCAAGGTATTAAAAGAGCTTTAAGGAGGGAAAACGTGCAGCTCCATTCATTCAGGACCTAGTTTGAATGATTTCTGATAGAAATCAAAGTGACTTGGAGCTACCACAAGCCCAGTTTTGTGAAAAACAGATAATTTTGGTAGAATCAAAATGCACTTAGCTTACAGACTCATGTAAATATTTGTTTTGAAGTTAATAGGGCTCAAAAAGTTTATCCTGTGATGCCATGTATTTTTGCTTCAATCAGCATCTAGCAATAACCACATTTAAGAAAGAAGTAGAATGGAAACCTTTTCCTCTGAATACTGCATGGCTTTCCTTTCCTGAGCAAATGTGATATTAATTGGAGCCAAGTGAAAAAACATAGGCAACTAGACCACATGTTAGAAAGGAATGTCAAACAATTTGCAAAATAGCAGAATTTCCCTATTAAGGATTAGTTAAAATTCATTGGGTGTCTTTAAAATGCTGTAAGAGCTTGTCGATAAGCAGCTGGAGTAGCTGCTGATTTTCAACTGCTCCTAGAAAATGAGGAGAAATTACAATGATACTGATGTGTTAGTAAAATAGTGCTGTCGCCCTTTATAGTATATCAGTATTTCAAATTAACTGCAGTTACTATTAAAGCGTTGATTATCACACATTCACTTTGGATTATTGGTTATTGGTTTCCCGAGACTGATACTTTGCAAAATGATCAGCTCTTCATTAATAGTGCCATCAATTTTCTTCGTCTAAATGGTTAGGTATCTAGGAAAGGCTGAAGGAAAAATGCTTCCAAGCAGTTTTTTTTCTATTTCCTTTCTCATCTAGCAGTTTCACAATACAGTTAAATTGCACGAATGCATCTGTAAACAGGATTAATAAGGCTTAGTGAAATAATGCTTGCGAAGTGTTTGCAGATACTAAGATAAATACTAGTTTCTTTTGGTGGTGGAGTTATTACAGATATATCAGATGTCGTTAATGAATAGCCCAATTTTCAGACCTAGTTATTATGCATCACTCCTTTAAGCTACTTAAATAGAAAGAAGTACATTAGTAACCCCAAATGCATTCCTTCAGACTAACCAGAAACACTTGAGTAATGTTCTTCCTTAAGAGGAACAGTAAACAAATGCAGCCCTTTAATAATATCTAATGAAGTGTGAAATACAATAATGTTAGAAACATTATTTAATCATGGAATTTACCTTGGGGTTTTGTTTGGTTGTTAGAAGTAAGAAAAGCTTCTAATGGTCTAATGGTTATTCCATCTCTGTACTGCCCTGAAAGGCTCACACCAAACTGGGCAAGTTTGTCCCTCCTGTGAGCCCAGGTCTCCTGCAGCTCAGGTGAGCCACAGTTGGATGAGGTCTGTTTCCCTCTGAGTGAGAAATTCAATAGGCTAGCCAAAGGAAGCAACTGTTGAAACCACAGCATTCTTGAGCTCTGGCCAGAGCTACGGAAGACCCTCTCTACTTTAGCAGTGCTTTATCATATTTTATGAATGTCAGCACATGGTCTGAATAGTTCCATTGTTTGGGATGGAAAGCTTTGTTTTCCCATTGATGTACACCTGAAGCTATAGGAATTATTTGGAATCTCAGTCTATATCTCATTCAATTTCATCGGTTGCTACAAAGGAAAACTCACCCTTGGGGTTGTTATTGCTATTGGATGTGATTCTGCCATTTTCTGCATTGTTTGATCTTGGCAACCCCAAAGTGGTCCATGATATCTTGCATGTGTTCTGCAGAACTGCAGTAAGTAACTTCTGCAGAACTCAAGCTACAGGGTTGATTCTGGGGAGAGGGGAGGGAAAATAAAATAAAATTAAAACCAATAAAATAAATAAAATAACCTTTTTGAAGTTTCCAGAGGACTCAGATATACCATATGAACCAGAGCAAGAATGAGCATGTAGTGTATTTGCACGAGCAATTACCCAGACAGAGTTGGGAAGCATTGTGCCATTATGCACATTCTAGCCAGCCAAAAGTTTTGATCTGGAAAAGAAAAATTCCCAGATTTTAAGAAAGTAATTATTCAGCAAGTGTTTTAGATACATTAACTTAGAATTCATCAGAATTCCACTTTTTTTTTTTTCTTTTTTTTTTTCTTTTTTCTGAATTTTATTCTTGTTTCTCCCAGTTCCTAAGTTTGCATCCCCCTGAGCATGCATGCACCCAGAAACACCTGCTTCTCCCCGGTGCAGACAACAAGGGAACTTTTATGGGACACTGGCAAGCTGGTTTATAACAGCAGGTTCCCATGTAAACACACCACTGAGCAGTTACAGCTGTTGCCCTCTTGGCTTTCTCACAGTTGTATCCCCACTGTAAGAATGGAGTACAGGAACATATGTTGTAATAGTGGCTGCTATCAGTGACATGTAAGTAGCAAAAGAAGGAAAACTATGCTGCAGAAAGTGAGAAAATATGTGCTTCCAGGCTACATAATCAGACACAAGGAACATATCACTGAATCATCATTTAGAATTAGGTTAAGTGCTGGCTTTTATTATATATTCTTTTTTCGTTTTTCAGTTTCATGAACAGAAGGGTTATATCTACAAATCCGTATCGGGGAAGCACTGCCAATGGCTATGCCTGTCCGAGTGGAATGGCACTTCATTATGATGATGTTCCCTGCATAAATGGATCGGTAAGAATTGAATTTGCACAGAACAAATGGTTTGCATGTGTTGAGCGCACGGACATCTGAAAATTATATTGTCTAAAAAGCCCCACTGGGCAGTTTCCAAATGAACTCCCATTTTTTTTTGATTTGGGGCTGCAAACTTCTCACACCTACAGAGTACGAGGGGTGTGGGACATATTGTTTGCATTTACCTGCACGTGAGCCAGCGTGAGAAAGCAGTTGCCTATAGACAATTTATTGCCAAGTCCTTGAATATAATACTCACTTGAGGGGTTATTTTTTAGGTCACACTGGACCTGGCAAAGTGAAGGACTTACTTAGTTACACAAGGCATATTTTGTTGTCAGTTGAACAAAAACCAAATAATTCTCAGTCCCTGGGCCTGCATTCCTCATGGCATCAGGTACTGACAACCCTGAAGGAGGACCACAGTGGTCACTTCCATCTTCATAAATTGATTGTAGGCAGATTTGTAATAGGGTTTAACACATAGTGGATGTTAACCCATGGCAATATGTGGTACTCAGGAAGATTTACAGGGGAGCTACAACCTGTGTCAGCTCTTGATATGAGCTGCTTAATAAAGGCCTCCACTAAGGCTAAACTGAAGAGAAATTTGGAGTTTTAAAGTGTAAAGTGGACTGCAAGTGCAGTCCTCCGTCTTAGTAATGTCAGAAAGATGGTACAAAGCCCCTCTTGGGAGCAACACACAACCACATGTGTGGTGAGTAGTTTGTATGCGTAGTTCTTTGATGTGTGGATGTGCT
>JAVHNF010037100.1:0-10932 GCA_034783455.1 Micropsitta finschii
TTGTGCCTCAATACAATGCTAAGAATTTCTGGTGCTGACTCAGACCTGCTGCCTTTATTTTACTACACTAATATAAATACTAATTGCCTATTTAATAATTACCTAGAAGTAAATCTTCTTCTTTCCTGTGAAAGTCAAAGAGATGCATCTAAATAGAACCAATAAATTGAAGAGGTCAGAAGCAGTCACAGACAAGTATCAATTCTAACATACAGTGTTAAAGCAACAATAAAAGGCAGAATTAAATGGACAAGACCGTTTCTAAATATCGAGGATTTCAAACTCAAGTATATGACACATTTTCTGAATATACCTTGCCTTCCCTTGCTCAGTCACTTTGTCCCCATTCCCAATTAAAGAGAAAAAGCAAAAGAAAGACTCATGTAATTAAAACTAAATCTACACCTCTTTTTTCATCTCCAGGAAGATGTGTATTTCAAATTGAAACTGTAAAGCAAGGCCACAGTTTGTTCAGAGTGTTATTCTTTAACCTTACTTTGGGAAGACATTCTTCTCCCTGTATCCAAAAACACATGGGAACTGAGTCATACTGTTTCCTTTTTCATCTACTAAGCCCAAATAGAGCAGGATAGATTTCATTGCCCTCAGTATGCCCTCGTAACACTTTCAGCTTTGCATTAGGACTGTGATTATAATCAGATCTCATTCTTCAGGGTTTCAGCTGATCAGCTGTAAGAGTCAGGGCCATAATTTGACTTGTAAATTCTCCTCTTCCTCTACACATGCATCTTTTCTTTGAAGCACTGGCAATTGACTGCAGCTGGCTATTGGGTGAGAGTTACCCATACTTTGAGGTGGCACAGTGCTTGAAGGTGCTTGACTGATGTGTCTGATTAGGTACTTGAAGTCATTCTGATGACACAGTTTAAGATCAGGAAGGAAAGAAAAAACTCCACAAGAATTTCAGGGGGGTTACTTACTCAAGGTTGATCAATTTTTTTGGCAGATTAAAATTTGACAAGATGGACACTTAAGTAACTGATATAATGCCAAGGCATTGTGGAAAAAGTTGGTTTGGGTACTTCTGATTTAGCTTTGAGCTATTTTCATGAAATGTTCCATTTTTATTTTAAGTAACCTTGAAACAGTTAGCATTTGAACGTTTTACTATTTGCTTTGATGCCCAAATTTCCCTATCACTGTGTGACCAGAGTACGTACTGCAGATGGCTACGTTGCACTTTACAAAATACGTTCATGCTTCAGCCTGATGAGGTAATCTACTACACTCTTCTGCTGGTGCTCTGAAATGCTGAAATTATTTTGGAGCTGGAATTAAGGCCTCTCTTTTCAACAGTAGATACTGAGACATGTTCGACTCATGGACAGACTGATGACATAAATGAAGCATTTTTTAGGAATATGATACATGATGCTGAATGAGTGGTAATGGATATTTCACGTTTTGCATATTTCCAATGCTGTGCTCTCAGAAACAGTTGTGCAACACCTGGTCAAGTTTTCCAAGAGTGAAGGTGGTGATAACATCTCCTCCACCTCAGCCATCTCTTTAGCTACACTAATACGCTTGGTGATGACATCTTTTTCATCCCATTTTCAGTTTGGAATTCCCAAAGAGGGGCTCCTGCTTTGAAAGCCCCAAATATCATTCCTTCCTTTTTGCTTCCATTAGCAAAGTGTACCAGAAAACCTATAGAACTGGTTGCCTTATTCCAGCGGAGGAAGAAAAATAAAACCAAACCCAAAAAGGCAAACAGGTTTCCACAAGTATAGACATTTTAAAGAGAGCTGCTAAAACAGAGATCTCAAAATCACAGACTTCTACTATGAGTTTTTGCCTAGTTATTTACCCAGATTACTCATCTGAATCTTTATGTGTGCAACTGGAAAGTAAGAAGAAGGCAGTTATACTTAATTAAGAAACTAGATTTAAAAAAGAAAGAAGCTTCTGGTCTTGCTAAAAGCAAATTGAGAGTATGCAGAAAGGGCAGTGAGTATTTTGGATCCTATTGGTAATCAGAAAGTCATAAATGGATTTAAAACTGGAGCAGCAATTGAAGCTAAAATGGAGAAGTTAGGTCATCAGAAAGGACAGGGTATGCAGAAGTGCTGGGAGACAGAGCAGATAAAGAGGTACCATGGGTTCACAGAGGAGCCCCATAAACAGCTGAAAACAGTAGAAATGGAGATGCATGCACTGCTGCTTTGTCTAGGTTGGATCCTGCTCCTGTATATTTTAATTCCAGTAAGGTGTCAAGATCTCTGGGGACCTAGTTGTCTGCCAGCCTCATTTACCTTATAAATCATGTGTAAAGGCAGAAGGGATTCTTGACTACATTAGAGTAGGACAAAATAAAAATGCTTCAGCAACAGAAATGGTAGCACCTGCAGCAAATATGATGTTGGCAGATTGATTCTTATCACCAAATCAAAAACTTTAGTGGTATCTGTAAAAGGCAAATGTGAGCAGCTTTTTCTGGATAAGAAAACCTAGGAAAATTACTCCAACTAGTTAGGTTGAAAGAGCATTGCTGGTGATTCATGAGAACATCAGTAAAAATCAAACTAAATATATCTTCTCCACCAGAAGAAAGTTTCTCTGCTGAATACTGAATACAGTATTCAGGCAAGTTTATAATAATATTGGTAGTTAATGGAATGAAAAAACACTGGGAAGTTTAAATAGGATTAAAAAAATGCTATGTGATTTCTAACAAAAGCAGGTTTATTAAGGCTCTTAACCTATCAACTTTTTTTTTTTTTCTCCATGGGATATTTTTACTGATGTGAACAGTGTTCTGAAAGCAGTTTCATTGTACCGGCAACACTGACTAATACACCTGGTGCAAATTTCAGAATTTTAAAATAGCTGTTCGATTCTGAATGGTAATTATATTACAATATGTCTCCTAGTTCATAATTATGCTTTTTTTATAGAAATATTTGCATCTATGTAGCTATCTAAAAGTTGTTATATTGATCTTCTATCTACTATTTCTTTTCCTTACTTTCAATATCTGTCTCCTATATTTTCAGCTTAGTTGAACCCCAATGAACACTTAAAGTCATTTCTCATACATATGGCAATTCCCTTAAAAGTCTCCAGTGAGCACTGTGCAAAGCTTGCACTCCTCAACTAATACCTCAAGATGCCAGATGACCACTACATATGTCCCAGTGGTACTCATTTAATAAGACTGTAGAATGATTTTAAAGCTTTGCAAGCTTGTCCTTCATACTGATTATCTATGTGGGCTATATGTTACATTTGCTTTTGTAAATTATGACAGCTTCTGCTATAACATGCAAACTGGGGGCAATGCCTTCAGATTTTCTGCTGTACAGAAAATGAACCTGCTGTACAGGTTAAATGAACAGAATATCTTATGTTTGGCACTAGCTTTACTTAAGTGCAGTCTGCAAAGAGCTGTGTTTAGGAAAGCCTCTTTGGCTTAATTGCTCCATGCACCATTTCCATAAATAAATTAGCTGCTGGGAAGAATGTGTATGGGTTTCTGAGATACAAGCCAGGCCCTCATGTCCACACTCCATGTGAACAGAGAACTGCAGCCTCTGTTCCCCTGAAATCACTTTATTGAGGTTTCCTGCCACATTTTCCAAGCTCATGTTTTTATCTTAAAACAGCAGATTTGGTTCTCTTGTGGCCTTGTCATCACAGAATTCATTACAGCTTAGACAGTGAGATATGGAGATGACTTTTCTTATAGATTCTCTTATTAATTTTGCTAAGAATATATTCAGGTAAATAAACAAATTTCAGGGCTTTCTATTTTTCCTTGTTTACTCCTTTTCAGTGCTCAGTGTGTGAGTGCCTCTGACTGCTTGAGCTATGGATGCTCCCATCTCAATGGTCCTACCCTGTCTATAGCTTTTACCTTCCTACAGCTCTTCTGCAGCTCAGGCTGCCATGTCAGTCCTGGACTTTGGATCCATCTTTAAATAAGAAATGAGAAGTTTATAACAGGGGTTAAAGACAGAGAGCATTATGTGTTGGAAGGCAGCTGAGATAGACCAGAGAAATCAAAAGGCATCAGATACATACATTGTACAGGTAATTGATTCAAATGGCAAGTGTTGCTTAAAAAGTTAAAATAATTTCAAACCATTAAGGATACCTGGGAAAAGTGAAGAGAGTCTCAAGCTATTCTCCTTAAGCTCAAAATCCTTCTCTTCCTTTATGAAACAAAAAACACTCAACAGTCTGACTTACCCAATACATATATTTCTAATAAAATTATGTGCAATTTGTAGCTGATTTTTCCTTCGAAATTTTCTATTTTTTTAAGATTATACTATCTGTAAATCCTTTTCTTTTTTTTTTTACATGTTCTAAATACAAAACTTCCCATCCCCAAAAGAAAGAAAAATACTCCTTACATTTTTCCTTTTAGAAATGCAATCTTAAAAGTTACAAAATAACGCAGTACTTTTATTATGTACTTTGCTGCAAGGGAACGTATTTGGTAAAGCTCTTACATTTAAGCAATTTATTTCTGTCTTTCAGACATAAAGTTTCACAGCTTTCCTGTGAACTTTTATTCCGAAGCCACACATCTTAGATGAATTGGTCTGTTTGTTTTCAGAGTTAAGTTCCCAGAATCCACTAAATTGACTGGTTTGCCTCTTTTTTCCTAATTCAGAAAGTCCTGTTAAAATCAGTTACCAGAATGATGGGCACTGTCTATACCTACAAGCTACTAACAGAAGTCACAAATTATCTCAAAGAAATTTTTTTCCAGAAGTCAGTTTTGTTTATTTCTCTGAATAGGTGTGAATAACAGCTGTTGCATTTAGCATGCAGATCAATGAAAGTCATTTCCTTTGGGCTAATCTCTGACCAAAGTCACGAACTGTCTCAATCTCATAATGCACTCAGGAACACTTTGCCCTGAAGGTGCTGGAAATCTCTACATCTCATCTACATGAACAGAAAGCAAGTGCAATCAGTGTCTTTATTGGTGCTTACAAAATGCTATTATCAGGAACTAGAAAAAATGTATCTGATCACACACAGAGAATTATTATGATTTGATAATACAAGGTTGTTACTCTCATTACCATTAAGATCCAGCTAGTCTTAGCGACCTTTATATCTTCTTCTGTAAAAAATGCTTAACAGTTATGATAATTCAAGTATAATCCAGTTGACTAAATATAACCCATATTGCATTGTTTAAGATGCTAGTTGCAGTTGTACATTTCCATTTCTTCAGCAGATGTGTTATTGCGTTGCCTAACGGTCATTAACATCAGCAAACAAGAGGGAGAAGTGCAAAATTTTCTACTCATTTTACTCATCTTCAGCTGGGAAATGTCAAAATGGAAATTTTCATATACTTTTCCATTGTCTGAATGTCTGGTTATCGTAATTCTGTGCTCAATACTTCAGGTAGAGCCTAGGAATCGTTAGTTTTAAATATTGTTTTGACAGTCACATGGACTCTGCAAAAATATCCTCTAAGATGAGTGAAACCTTATCTAAATGACTTCAGCTGCAGTGGTCTCCCAGGGAGCACCTGAGGCACTGTGTTGCCTGTAGAAAGAGCCTGTGATCAATCCCAGGCTCCCACACTCTTCTCATTTTGTCGGAAATACCCCAGTTTCCTTGGTCCCTGAGGATGATTAAACTAATTCAAATTCATACCCTTCTCTTAAAGGCAGTATGGATGTAATGGCATAGGACTAGCTCAGGATGAATTGAACCCAGTCCTCAAAAATATCTCAGAAGCTGTGAGAGGCCCCAAGCCTCCTACCCTGCTCTCTCCTGCATGCCCATCTCCAAGAGTGAGCAGCCTCAGTCACTGCTTGTGCCAGCTTGGCCATCCACAAACCAAGCCTCCTGCACCAGTGGGATCCCCTGTGAGATATCTGAGCATTGTGCCTGCTCAGCAGGGACACCAGAAGATAACTGGCTCTTATATGAGTGCTTTGGAAAGTCTTCCTTTATGTGGGAAACCCCTTTGGACACCTTTAAGGTGCACTCCACCCACCACATTGGAGACTTGGCCAGAAGAATTCTCCAGCCAGACCCAGGAAGGAAGGACTCTTCCTGGCCAAAAATTAAAAAGCCTTTTATAGTCTTCTGAGCCCTTTCCCTCTCATTCATTGAACTTCCACAGCTGCTTATTGCCCTGGGGTGGGATGGATGCTAAAATAGATCAGCAAAGGGAAACAGGAAAGCATGTCTTGAAGATGGCCTTTTGTCACAGCTCACGAACATGTAACAAGCTCAGCCTGATCTCAGCCTGTGACGTTAATACTGTTTTTACAGCAATCTAACTCCCAGCCATCAAGAAGTTTGTTGTACAGTACAAGCAGAAGGAAGCCATTGGAGCTCCAGCCCTGATTTTCCATTTGCTACTGTAAAGTGTTAAGGTATGTGCTTGCTCATAAATAAGATTATATTTCTGGGCAAAAATCAGGCACAGATGTTTCATATACAGCAAGCTGTCCACTGACATAAAAAAAATAATGGTAGCAATCTTCCAGAATGAGCTTCATATGAATCCCTCCTAAATTATACTGAAACCTTTACATTATACAATATTCTTGATAACTGCACCAAGCTGGGATTAGCAGGCTTGTCCTCATCACCTGCTGCTAGCTCTTCAGCTCCTTTGTGCTCTGAGGCAAGTTTCGATGTTTTAACCAGGATGGATGCTGATCCTGTTGAAATCAGTAGGAGTTTTTCACTGATTTCAGCCACAATTATGCAGAGCTGCCAACAAAGAAAAAGAGATGAGAAATCCTGGACTCCCAGTCAGCTACTGCTTACAGGAGCCAAGACAGCAGCACTGGGATGTGCTGGTGTGAAATGACAGAGGCAAAGAGAACAAAGGGAGGGGTGGAGGAATTTACTGACTTCCATTTCCCTGGTAAACACTGGATAATCCAAATTAGCAAATAACTTCAAATCTTCTGGTCATAAGCTGCAGAAAGAATGATCACATTCAGCTATAGGACACTCAGGAGTAGAAGTTTTTTATAAAACCCTGGGGTTATGTCTGCTAAGTGCTTTATATTCTTCACCACTGCTTGGAGGATGGCAAAAGGCTGTTTTCCCCTTTTTTAGCAAATAATGTAAAAATTATTTCCTGCTCTAGAACTGACTCAGTTAACACAAGAGGCATGGTAGCAAAACAGACTGGGGAAATCAAGTGTTCGTCATGAGCCCTCAAACCATTTTTTCAGCAGTTAAGGTGTTTTGCTTTCTGATAGCATGTGAAAATAAGTACTGGGAAAAAAAAGCTTGTCAAAGTCTTCATGTTTTAGGAATAAGTTTTTCTCATTTTCTTAATCTTTACCTTTTAAATTTTACTTTTTATAGGACAAATAGAAAGTCATATATTTCTTTATAAAGTATAATTAGAACTGCTCCTGCGGAAAGTCTGGTTGGAAGGAAGAAATTATCTGAGTCATGTCAAATGTCCAATACCAGGCAGTAAACCTGACCAGAAATGGAATTACTTTAAATTAAAGCAGTAAAGCAATTTTTGTTCTTGATCTGTCTGTTCTGGTTGCAGCCTTTTACTCAAAGGGTTGCTATTTTAAAGCGATTTTAACCTGAATATTTTCTTGACCCCTTTTTGTTGGAGCAAGCAACTAACAGCATAGTCTGAGAAACATTAGCAGGTACCACTGTAACATATTGACAGAACTGCAAGTTTATTTAATGTACCTCAGTAAAGTTAATCTGCTTTTGTAAACTTCTTTTAGTTGCAAAACTCTAAATCATATTATTGGAAGGGCTGTTAGCACTGCCTATAATCATTACTCAGCAAGGTCCTGTTTTCAATGGGATAGGTCTTTTCTAAAATTGAACCATTTGAGCTGAAATATTCCATACCAAAGGACTGCTTCATCATGAATGGGTGGTTAGTGTAAAGTAGTGCCGATGACTGTAATTTCAACCAATATCCACCAAGAGTTTCCAAGAAGGAAGATGTGAAATAATGTATCTCTATCTTAAAATCTCTAAATCTATGCTGGTACCATTTTTTCGGGGTTGTTTTGTTGGTTTTATTTCTATTTGAAAGAAACACTTTTTTGGGAATTGAAATTAGGCAGAAAAAATACTGAACATGCTTTTAAAAGGAAAGAATTTATGGGAAGAGATGGAAACTGGGAAAAAACAATTCCTACCTACCCATTTCCTTTTAATTTAAATCATCAGTTGTAAATTTTCATGGGATTTGAGGAACTATTATCCCAAAAAATTACAGTCACAGATTTATACTTAATTTCACTATATCATTTACCATCTGTGGACCACAAAGTAATTTCAAGACATTAATGAAGCGTACCTTACATACACCAATTTGTTTGTAAAAACTGTTACACCTATACACTAGATGGTGAAATGGGGAGGTTAGGTATACCCAGAGCAACACATAAATTACATTGGACACTTGGCAGCTCTTTTCTGCTGGCAAATGCTTTCATTGTCAAAGCCAAACTAAACTGGAGAGATGTAACTGGAAGGGAGCAGTTGTCTTGTGTGCTTGTTTAGAAGATGGTGGTGACATAGACTTGGTGAGTCAAATGTCAAATGTCCAAATCTGTGGGCAGGTTTATCAGGTCACCATGATCCCATACAATATATGGCTAAAATCTTGCCACTTACATAGCAGTATTGCTTATCACTTGAATTTACTCAATGGTCCCAGTCTTCTCCAGGTCCTTTTTGTGGCAAAGTAAATTCAGTTTTCTTCCTGACCATCTGCCTCTTTAGATAGTCTGTTTAATTTATTCAGGAGACTGATCAAGAGGTAAGAAGTCAGCTAAGCTACCTTGCCCTGATTTTTTTGTAGGTATTTTGTGTAGTAGTTCCTGAACACCAAGCAAGAAGGCATGCAAACTCTGCATTTAAAATTATACAGGTGTCAATGTAAACAGATATGTAGTGCCAATTGTCAAATGTTTCTGTAAATTCTCTTAGAGAATTTATTTTCACTGTGTATATAAGTCTGTATGCACACATATAGAGTTAAAGCTGAATCTCTAAAGCTTAAAGTACCTTAAGGCTCAAGAACCAATTTTCTTAGTTGCTAAAATTAATATTTATTTCACTCAAATTTATAAACCAGGTTCTTGGTCTCTTAGCTGGTTTTACTATATCTACTAAACATAATATGCAAATGTTTGGAGTTGGTAGTAGTGACTAGGCAATATTTCAGAGGGTTCAAAATTATATAGCACTTTTTTTAAGATGATATGGAGTAGTTCCCTTTTTCTTTTATACTTTTCTCCATACATGATTTCCACTGTAATAGCAGCAATTAGTTTTTAATTGAGCCCAACTGATAGGACAATTGTTTCTGAACATCATCTTAAAAACATCATTAAATCAGTCAGCACTTTATATCTGATATAGAATAAAAATAATCTGAAATAAAGAAGAGCCTCTGTTTTTGAAGACAAAGTATCATATAGGAATATGTTATATGTGCAGGTAAATATGGGTCTTAAAATATCCAGTAAGAGTTTCCTATTTTCTTTCAAGATTATTTTCCTCATTTGGGCAGTTTTATATCCTGGGGTTCACATACAATTTTAGTATTTTGAAGGAGCAAGAGTAACATTGTATGTATAGAGATCAGATCCAAAACATGAAGTTGTTCAAATTCCTGCATAGAGTTTTGAATGGTGTTGAGAAACATACAATGGATAAATCATAGATAATTATTTCATTATTTTATATAGTTAAGAAATACCTTTGCAAATCAAATGTTTGAAGTTACAAATGGCAGACAGAATCGATAAAGCCAGGAAAACATAATGCAGAGGGAAAAGTCCAAAGGTCAAGAAACATTTGACATCAAATTTGCATGTGAAATTTTCAAGGGGTCTTTTAAGAGAAAAAAAAAAAAAAAAAAAAAAAAAAGTATGAGTATTCTGCTTTCAGAAGAATTATCATAAATAAATACAAATATTTATCTTTTTTTCTGAGAAATCTTATTGTACATTTATCCATCATAAAACTGTTAAGTACAATGCTAAATGTTACAATAATTTTAATTTTTTTAATCTCATCTCTTCAACTTGATACATCAGTGATTTTTCAATCAGCAAGTCAATTACTTTAACAAAATCAAATCTCTCTTTGGTGGAGAAAAAATTCTTGACTTGAAGAACTGAGTTCTATTTTCCAATTTGGAATCCTGAGTCAAACTTTTTCTCTTTTTCTCGTCATGCATGCATTTTATCAATGACAGACCATACCAGGTTTCATGTTAATTGTGAATTCAGTCCATTTGGTCTTGATGCTTACTGTGTTTTAACTCAGTTTGTTTCTACCAAAGACTGGCAGTGTCATCTGATGAGTCAATGGGAATGATGTGCCACTGCAGACAGACATATGAACTCTGCAGTATTTCAGTGGAATGAGTGCTATATTGTGATGTATGTTTCAGTAGATCTCTTCCTCAGCTCCCTTGAGTAAAAAGCATCTCAACACTCTCTTAAACTGCTATTTTTATGTCAGGTGGCTGAAAAATAAGTTGGAGAATGTAAAGCTGAGCCATTCCCAGAGTACCAGAGATGCTGAAAGATGCAGAGAATTTATTTCTGATCTATATAATTTCCTATAACTAGGGTTTGTGCTAACCCCACAGTTCATGGCCATAGATGCATCTGAGAGTGAGGAAGTCAAAACAAAATGTTTGTTACCAACAGAAATTGGTCTAAGCACTGTAAGCACTAAGTCATCAGCAAGAGCCATGTAAAAACTTTTGGGCTGATGGAAAATATCACTGACCTCACAGCATCCACAGCATTATGGATGTATTTCTACTTAGCCCTCGAAGCTGCTGCAGTTTCCCCTAGCATGGTGTTTTGACACTGGAAATAGGAAGGCAATAATCATCTTATGATGGCTATATAAATAATTATGACAGCTCTTATCACACTCCCCACTTGTGGATGAACACTC